>JNBR01000547.1:0-33351 GCA_002081595.1 Achlya hypogyna
GTTGGTGTACGAGCCATGTGCGAACTTGCCGGCCGCTACTAGTGCGAAGGGACGATAGATTTATACAATACTTCGTCAGGAAGTCGTTGATACCTTTTGTATTTGTCGGGATGGTATCGCATTCATGTGTGGAGGCGATGACGTTTTTGTGCTCCCTGAGGATCAGAGTGTGTATGTGGTTTGGCCGAGTACGGGGTCGATGGTCGGGTTTACTGCAAATGGCACATAGAACACACAGAATGTTGAGAGCGATGATGTAGTGTCCCTGTGGGGTTTTCTCAGAGTAACATGGGATTGCATGGAGACAGTTGATGCTGTGAGACACGAGTTATAAAATGGGAGCTATGGTTTGCATAGCTCCAATTACCCCTAAACCCCTAAACCCCTAAACTAAATAGGCCATGGTTTGCATGAAGCAGTACTACATGTACCGCGGAATTGCTAGTCGGCCAGTATTGACCGTGAGACAGCAGTACACTGTACTATTTACGACTGCAGATACCGACCGACCTATCTGCCCAACGTAGTATTACTCATGCCTCGAACTGCGGCAGTAATGCCCTGGATTCCCATGATCCACAACCACTTTGCTATTCGTATGAAATCTCTCTAAAGTTGGTATATGCAGCTCTAGCGCTGAGGAATACGCTTGATTGCTGCTTGAAAGTAATCCGCTGCTGAACTGCTGGCAATGATACCGTAGTCCTGCGGACGATAAGGGTTTTGAGGTGGTGGAGACTCGTACATCGAGAATTCGCATGACGCGATCCGCTGCTTCATACCGCTCCTTGGCCACGTCAGCGACGCATTTCATATAGATAATTGATGTCTCCCTCGAAGCGCGAACCAATTCTGTACGAGTTAGTGTTGGCGGAAACGACTCAGTGTCATACTTTTCTCGCGTTCGAGCTCAAGTAGTTGCTGCTCCTCCAACACGGCGATCAAGTGATTTCCGCGCCGTCGTAGGATCTCCGTCTCGCGAGCTTGAAGCGTGTACCTACAAGTGGCTTGACACTCGATATTCATCAGCGTCAAACCAGTTTTTTTGGTCTTTTTTCCTTCGTGGTTTGGGTGAAGCTCGATCACAAAAGTAGGACTGCACTCCATGTAAGCCTTACGCGCAAGGCAAGGAATGCGGTACAGACCATTGCTCTTGTGGGTTCTACGGCACCCTTGGTCTTGGCCACAAAATAGCTTGGGGTTTCCGACATCACAGATGCTGTGTAGGTTTTGGCCATCGCCTTGGTTGGGGGGTCGAAGGCTCGTTGAGCTAAAGGTACCCCCATTTGCTTGTTGACCGCGGTGAGTAAGATCTATGTCGTTCTCTAGTTTGTCATGCACAGAGAATCGATACGGAGGTACCTCGAGGACATGTTGCAAGTTTGCTGCGGCGGTTTGGGTGAATACAATGTGCTTTGGCGGAGGGCCAGCTTGTGGTGAGGTACTGCAAGTAGTAGCTAGAGCTTTGAAGTGGCTGCGATAATAGTCGATCGTCTCCTCGGGTGAGACGCTGGATGCTCGGGTAGCTGGATCAACGGCCCCCCAAAACATGACACTGCGGGCTCCATCTGCCATCGGCGCTCAGGAGCACTCTATTAATATACCGGTACGACGATCAAATGCGGAGTTAACAAATACGTTGGGACTTCCCTACTTGATCGGTTCGAGCCATAATAAGCAAAAATCATTAGCTATTTTGTATTTAAAATATCGCGAAACCAATAAAGCAAGTCTCCTGTATCTGATAATGTTGTTGTGGCTCGGTATACAAAAACAATAAAAATTAACCTCTACACCTTAATAACACCTATAAAATGAATTTGGAAGTCTCATCTATTTAATTTTCATGCCACTGACTAAGGAGTCCTGCCTAATACAGCAGCCTCGGGCTAAGCTCAATTGGGTTCGAGTGGGCAATACCTGTGTTTTCTCAGGATAGGACGCAATCGAGGCAAAAATTAAAATCAATTATGACGCATATTATTATTGGCTTTTTATTCGAAAAGCTCACTGTCGATGTTTGCGTCGATGCTCGCAGGACTGGGTAGCTCAATGCAGTCCTCAAGCGTACCCCACTCGGTAACATCGATGCGGCCGACGAATTCAGCTATTAGAGCTGCGTCCGCCGCAAAATCCAAGAGTGTACTAGAATTATTCTCGTAATCCACTCCAGTTACGAACGCGTTCTTAATCGTACTAGGCGTGATTGCGCCCCAAGCCTTTGCTGCAAGTTCCGCCGCATCCAATAGGTGCGGCGGCCGGCCGTGTGTGACTCCAAATGACCCGTTGCGGCCCTGCGCAATTTGCATGCGCATGACGCACTTCATAGCGTCGTCGAGCTCGATGTACTTGATGACCTTGGTCATAAGAGGTACTAGTACTTGTACCTTTTTTAAATGCTGCCATAATTCCAAGGTCGCATGGCTGCCTCCAACTAGTGCAGTTTGAAGGCATGAACCGCACGCGCACATTTCCGACATCCATCTCGCGAAGATGGCCCGGCTGTTGTCAAGCACCAAGAGCACCTTTTCGTCTGTGTGGAGCGACACCGTTGGGCAAAATACTTCCTTCAGCCACGCAGCAAACCGTTCCATCCATCCATGCTTTGTCTTGTCGGTGGTATGATACCGGCCACACTGTGTTGGCCATACACACTGGGGTGCCAACTTTGCCAAATAGCGCTACTGGGATCTTGATCGTGCCGTCATCATTCGAACAAATGACAGCCGTGACACGCTTCTTAGGTACTTTTTGGCCTCGAACAGCCTTGACATCCTCGTCGTATCCAAGCAAGGTTATCGCGGTAAAACACGATAAAACAGTCCCGTTTCATCCATATTGAAGACGAGTCTAGATTCAAAGCTGGAGACAGGGTTAAACTACGCATCAAAGCAGGCAGGAGGTACGGCGTTAGTTTTGTCAACGTCGCCTTCTTCGCCATGCAGTACGGTGCTACCCAGACAGGATCGGCGGCGAAAGTCGCTTAACCAACCCCACGAAGCACGCCACTCTGTGTCCGGGATTCCAAAGTCGTTGGCCAGCTGATCGGCTTTGACCAGGGCGGCGCTTGGGGGGGTGACCCGAATGCTGAGATAGCGGTTGATCCACGAAGCTAATGCAATCTCGAGATGGAGGTACATAGGGCGTCGGTACCGGTACGTATTGCGCAGGTATGCTAAGGTCTTGTTGCCTGTGCGGGCGATGATGACACTGCGTATTTTGATGAGCTGGCAAAGGGCGGCTGGTGTGATGCCCCATGCAGCGGTAAGGATGGCTCGCGGTCGTGCCCACACACATTCGAGCTCATGAAGGATGTCCAGACGGTCCTGCTCACAGAGGCCCTGGTGCTTTTTGCCTTTGGTCTTGCTGATGCAAATTGTGTTATGTGTGCTCTCCAGGGCTGCCTTCTAATAAATCTCGTTGGCGCCAAAACTTCCCGCCATTTAAATAATAGGAATGCGAAACAAGCAGCTAATCTTTTTAAACTGTGCATATTTCTATACCCGTGGGACAGTCTGCAGAGGAGTGATTTTGTGCGATACAGATTAAGCCTAACCCGAGGCTACTGTAGTCAGAAAGCTAATAATCATGGCCTTGTGCACTGTTATCTTAGTTGCCTAAGCTCTAGTCACGTTGTTTCGTGCTGCGGAGGAAAGAAAAGTCTCCTCTGGTGTGACTGGCCAAAGTAAATTTCAATTAATCCCACAGGCTTTAAAAACGTCCCAAAAACGATTTTCCAATATCTTGCATACATTGAACTTAGTGGATCGTGTATAAATATTTACCAATCCTCCGCTAACGCTACTGTAAATTTTGCAGATACTCACTTTAAGCTCGGTTAATGTTCAATTGAGCCGAGTACAAGACAGAATTGGACCTGACGGACTCAAGCCCTGTTCACGAGCGGAAGCCATGCGACCTAGTTTGTATGCATTTTTATATTTGCAAACAATTGGTAAAAATTAGTTAGAGTTTTATAGAAACACTATTTTGGGTGCACACGAGGAATAGTGTTTTTGCTGCCAGGGGCAGATGTCCAGAGCGGGGGAGGCCACGGCAGCACTCGATGCGATCGCCCAGGCGATAGACGTTCTCAAGCGTCATGCCTACGAGGATATGCAGTTGCAACAGCTCTCTTCGATAGAAGTGGCTGTCGCGGGCTTTCGTGCGTCGCTTGGTGCGCCCGAGTCGCCGCGTCCGACGAGCTACAAGCGCAAGCGCCGGTCACCCGAGGACTGCTGCAGCATGTCGCTGGAACGGCAGGCCGAGTTTGCCGAGGCCGCGCGAGTGCAGCGCAGTTTGCACCCACAGCTGCCGTACACTCTCTTTTTATCGACGTTTGACGTGCCTCGCGCAGATCCATGGCCCGCCCACCTGCAGGGCAAGTCGCTGCGCGTTTGCGACTTTCGCCAAGTCTACCGGTACAACAAGCTGGACCCCGCCATTGTCGCAGCCATGGACGCTATTTCGTTCGTGTGGGACCTCTCCGAGTACCAATGGGAATCCAAGCTGGCCGCGCTCGAGACGTATCATCGACTACACGGCCATGTGGCTGTGCCCACAGGCTTCGTCGTGCCGATAGACGACCCTGCATGGCACCCCGATCACCACGGCCTTCGCCTCGGAAAGCTTGTCGTCGCAATGCGCAACCGCGCCGAGAAGCTCACGCCGATGAAGCGGCAGCAGCTGCAACGGCTTGGGTTCGTCTGGACCGTGCAGGCCTCCATCTCGTGGCATGACAAAACGGAGGCCCTCGGCATCTTTCGGCACCTTCACGGCCATGTCAACGTGCCGCAAAAGTTCGAAGTGCCCGCCAAGGACGCATCGTGGCCCAGGCGCCTCTGGCACATGAAGCTCGGGGTCGTCGTCAGCACGCTGCGCACGCGCCGGCTCAAGTTGCCGTCCGCCCACGTCGCGGAGCTCGACGCCATGGGGTTTGTGTGGACGGTGCACAAGAAACAAACCAAAGCGGCCCTCGTCTAGGCGGCCGGAACTAAATTAAATATATATGCTGCTGCCCCCCGTGCTGCTGCGAGGGGCCAAAATGGCTTGTGAAAACACGCTGTCGCGGGCCAAGAGCACAAGCTCCGATGCTCGCTGCTGCGACTCCACGAAGGCCTGCACCGTCGCGCGGGGTGGCGCCACCACCTCAGTCATAAGGATGCTCGAACGCTTGCTTGGGCCACTGTAGCAGGCCCACGGCGTCGGCGGTCCCGTCGGGACAAAGCATATGGCAACCATGGACACGGCCGCAACGGCCACGCAGGCAAGCCGCAGCGCGTGCGATGGCAGCGGCATCGGTGTCCAGGCGCCGACGACCACCACCGCCGCCGCGCCCCCCAGAGCCAAAAGTAGCCCGTACGCCCACAGATGCGCCGTCGGGCCGAACTGGTCCCAGAGGAACACCGGCAGCAGCGCAAAGAAGACGATGTCGCCAACCGCGAAGGCTGCGAGTGGCCCACCGCTTGATACGTCTAGGGCGTGGAGCGCGACGGCAAGCGCCAGCTGCAGGCCGAAGAGCGCAACGAGCGCGAGGTGTCGGCGCCAAACGGGCGAGCGGCCGCACGCGAGGTCGGTGGTCCAGCCAACGGCAACCATGGCGACGACAGCCGCGGTAGCCACGGCGGCCACGTCGCTGGCGGTCCATGCAAAGTCGACGGAGAGCTCAAGGGAGAGGAGCGCGGTGATGGCCGCCTGTGCGGCCGTGGCGACGCCGAGGGCGGCAAAGGCGCGGGAGCGCACCGTGTCGCCGGCGGTCGAGATGACGATAGGCGCACCGTCGTCGCCGCAGTAGTCCGGCGGCGGTGTCCGCACGACGATCGTGAGTAGGAGCAGTGCGACACCGATGCCACCGCCAGTGCCGAGCGCCCACCCCACGGGGCTCCTACGTACCACTGATGAGCTCTAGCACACTCGTGGGCGAACTGTACGACGACGTGAGTAGTGAGCAGCGTGGCAGGGTGAGAAGAGCGGCCGCACCACCGCCGAGTGCGCTGGTGGCTACGAGGCCTGTGACGGTGCCACGCTGGGTCGTGTACCACATCTAGCAACCCCTGTGAATGGCGGCGCAATCGGAGGCGGAAGTAGCGCACCTGCAGCGACGCAACGACCGCGATATGGGCCATGCTAGCGCCGGCGCCGAGTAGTGCACCGTACACGACGTCTGTGGGCAGTAAGACAGCGATATGCGCGACAATGACGCTGGCGGTGCCAAGGACGAGCGCGGTGCGGGGACCGCGCCACCGAAGAAGCGGGTGGACGGCGACGGCGGTGAGGCCGAAGGCGCCGGCGAAGGCAGCAGCGCTCGTGCGTGAACCGCCAAGGGCAGTAATAAAGCCGAGCACGGCGTGAATTCCAACGGCGGCCGCCAGCAGCTGCCACCGGTGAAAGCGCACACCAAAAGCGATGTGGTACGTCTCAGGCTCGCGGCTGTACCATGGCGAGGGGATGGCCCAGAGGTAGCGCTCTGACTCGACTTGCCAGTCGCTCTTGGGCTCCATGCAGCTAGTTGGGTACTGGCAGTTGGTCTCAACGCTGACGCATTACTGCGCCGCGTAGCCCAGCTGGTCCTCGGGAACCGTCGCAATCGACACAGTCCGCGACAGTTGGCTTGCGCATTGTAGTGTTGTGTGTGCAGAGCCACGGCGTCGTCCAGGAAGACGCAGCGACGTCGGTGGCGCTTCGTTGCCGATACTGACGGTAGATGGAAGATCGCGGGAAGGCGCTGCGCAGGAAGGATACAGTAGTCGGGTGGTGGCGTGTGTTGATTGATGATCTGTCAAACCATGGATGATGTCCCGGCCTTGGACCGCTGGGTGTCGCGGGCCCAAGGTCGGACCTGCCGCAGGTATGGGCGGGGACGCTAGAGGCCCGACCTACGGGCTCAGGGACGTCGTAACGGCAGAAAGTACGTATGTATGTCGGCGTCGGCTACCGCCTGGATGATCATCCAGACGCGGACGCGGGCAGGTCGCCATCGGATCACTCCACGGGGAGGTGCAGCGTCGTATGTAGCGGGTCGTTTATTAACGTTTTAACTAGTACAAACTCGTCTTTTTCATGATGCGCAAAAATTCCTCCTCGTTGATCTCGCCGTCGCCGTCGCGGTCGGCTTCGTCGATCATTTCCTGAAGCTCTTCGTCGGTCATGTTCTCACCGAGCTCCTTGGCCACGCGCTTGAGGTTGCGAAAGCTGATTTTACCCGTCTCGTCGTCGTCAAAGAGACGGAAAGCCTTGAGAATCTCTTCACGCGAGTCCTTTTCGCTCATCTTGCTCGTCATCATCTCGAGGAACTCGGTGAAATCGATCGTGCCCGAGCCGTCCTTGTCAATGTCGCTGATCATCTTCTTGATCTCTTCCTTCTTAGGCTCGAACCCAAGCGCCCGCATCGCCACCTTGAGCTCCTTGGCGTCGATGGTGCCGCTGCCGTCTGTGTCGAACAGGTCGAAGGCCTCGCGGATCTCCTGCTTCTGCTCCTCCGTCAGCTCAAACTTCTTGTTCTTCGCCGCCGACGCCGACGCCGCGGGCTTTCCCGTCTTGCGCCCTGCGTATGCTGCCGACATTGCTCTTTCGAAAATGACGCAGCGACGCTTCCTTCCAGCATTCGATTTTTCATCCGGAAGCCGCATCCGGATCCGTAAATAGTGTCCGATCTTCAAGGGACGCGTTCCACCGAACACGCCCCTTGGAGGCAGCGGTGCATGGCGGCCTATGGCCCGTGGCCGGAGTAAGCGCCGACGTGGACGCCACGAAGCAGTGGCGGGACGTTGGGCTGACAGGCCACGGGGGTGCGAGGAGCACCTAGTGCGTCCGTCGATGGCGAGGCAGTGGGGCACGATGCGCATGCCATGGCTGTAAGGGCCTGGGCATACGACTGCATGGCACATTTCGATTCCGTCATAGAGGGGTGCGTGGACTTCATCGGCACAGGGCAACGCTCGGGATATAGTGTCATCCGCGCCCGCAGCGACGGAAGAGGATGGACCGACGGAAACTCACCCAAGTCATGTCGACCTTGGGTGCGCCCGCGTGATGCTTGACGAAAGCGAGGATGGACGAGGAATACAATATATTTATTATGGACGCAACAACTCTACTCGTCGTCGGACCAGACCATGTTCTCGACGTGGTCCTCTTCGTCGACGGCGGCAACCGACTTTTTGAATTCGTCCAGCGACACCTTGGGCGTCGAGGCCTTCTTTTTGTTGCGCTTCTTTTTCTTCGGGGCGTCGTCATCCGAATCAGCGTCTTCGGCGTCGGCGTCCGTGTGGCCGCCAACGAGGTCTTCGAGGTCGTCGTCCTCTTCCGCCTCGTCTGCGTCCTTGCCGCCCGCCGCTGCCTTGTACTGCGCGGCCTTCTCCGTAAGCGTCTTGGCGTCCTTCTCGAGCGTCTTGGTCACTGCGTCGGCGCGCTCGGCGGCGAGGAAAGCCTTGACCTTCTCCAGCTCCTTGGGCGCAATGTCAGCCACCACACGCTTGGCGCGAATCCACTCGGAGCGCTTGTCGATGTTGGCCACAAGGCCCCGCGCCATGTTCTTCCATTGGGGCACGTTGGTGCCACTAGCAAACTTGGCGAGGGCCAGCGACAGCGGCACGGCGAACTCGGGGAACGCGATCGAGTACTTGTTGACGTCGCACTCGCGCTGCAGCAGCTCAAACACCTTGGAGACGACCATGTCTTGTACACGCTTGTTCTCGGTGGCCGACTTGCTGAGCTTTACAAGCAAGTCGAGCTCCACGATTTCCGTGTCCTTGGCCTGCTTCTTGGTCTTTGCCTTGGTCGCAAGCGCGAGAATGTCCAGCAGTACGGGCGACGTCGGGATGAACGTGTTGGTTGCAAATGCCAGTTGCTGCAAGATTTTGACGCACTGGAAGCGAAGAGGCACATAGCGGAGCACCGAGGCGAGACGCATAAGAGCAAAGCACAGCTGCGAGATTGGGTACACCAGCGCCTTGAGCTGCGACTCCTCGGGGTAGGCCGCGACGACCGCCGCCCACACCTTGAGGCAGTTTACAAAACGCCACGTGAGCAGGCCCTTAAGCGTGTCTGCGCTCGGCGACGCGATGGCCTTTCGGATCGCAATCGCGAGCTGGCGAATGTAAATGAACACGTGCTGGTAGGACGACACGAGGTCGAGGCCGTAGAGTTCCACGACGCAATTACCCATGACGATGTGGTGCTGGAAGTTGACGCCGTTGGTGAACTTGGCGTTGCGCATGTAACTCAGGTAAAGCGCCTTGAGGCAGAGCTCCAGGAACGGGAAGGGCATGAGCGTCGCCAGCTCACGGACGCGCACGAAAGCGAGCAGGCACACTTGCGTATCAAGCGACTTGCCCCAGAGGGACACGTAGCACTTGAGCATCTTGCGGGCGGTCTTGTGGCACGGCACGACAAAGCGCATGTACGTCGACAAGCCGCGCAGCACGAAGCGCTGGATGTCGGCGTTAGTGGTTTCCTGGAGCAGGTACACGGAGCACGAGAAGAAGCGACGGATCATGGGCGCGATCTTGGACCTAGGGCAGCCGCATTAGCACAGGCCGGGCCAGCGAGGCGCCTACCACTTCTTCGTGTCAAGGGACTCGGTCGTGCCGAAGTAGACGTCCCAGATGGCCGCTGTGTGCTTGAAGACCGCCACCATGAGCGCGTTGTACACAGCGCTGGAGCGGATGTCGTAGATCGTGTTCTTGGGGCCAGCCTTGTCGGACTCGGGCGACTGGCATGCGTCGCTGAAGATCTGGAGCAGGCTACGCAGTGCCTTGATCGTCGGGGTTTTCGTGCACTTGGCTTCAATGGCGAGGAGAGCTTCCATCGTGAGCTCCGTGCGCGAGTCGGCACCGGGGGCCTCGTTGGGCACGGACGCCGCGTTGGCCGCTTCGTCGTCGTCCGATTCAGCAAGGTCTTCGTCGCGGCTTGGGGCGAGGTACCGCGGGTCGAGCGCGCTCTCGTCTTCCTCCTCGCTCGATCCCTCGTCGTCGTCGTCGCCGCCGTCCATGTCGACGTCCTCGTCGCTGTCGTCGGCGTCGATATCATTGTCCTCTGCGTCGCTCTCGTCGTTGTCGAGGAAATCGCCGTTCAGGAAGTCATCGACGTCCATGTCATCAAGCATGTCGGTCGACTCGGCGTCGGCGCTGCGCGGGACCGCCTTCGTCTCCTTCTTCGCAGGCACCGCCGGCTTCTTGGACTTGTTGAACTTCTTTTTCTCATTGCGCTTGGCAATCTTGTTCTTGAGCCCGCCCTTGGCGATGAACTTGATGGCCTTCTTCTTCATCCTGCTCCTGGCGAATGTGCAACTTGGGAGATCTCGGGCCAATAAGATGCCGCAAGGCCATTGGTCGAAATTCCCACAACGAGCGGGAGCCAACCAAAAGGGTCCTTTTCCACGCAACTTTACTGAAGGGTCGGTACTTTCCCGAATGTATTGCGTTTCAAACCCACAGCGTACTTATGTGAATGGGGGCATTGACGATCTTGAACGGGTGTGCCAATGCTGTAGCGTTGTCCTGGCGACTGCGAGCTCGAAACGCCAGCTTTCTCTCGCCCTCGAGAGCCACACCGGTTTAGGCCACGCAGGCCGCAGCTGCACGGTTGCGATCCGTAGCCAGCTAAGCGACCTCCAACCTGATAAAGCAACGACGATCGAATCTCAGACAATGTTGCAGCAAGCGCGGAATGATAAACGCTTGAACTGGTGTAGCCATTTACGCTACATGCACCACGCGTTCGGGTAGCGTGGACGGTGAATTGTGATGTGGGTGCCGACGCTGCCGCGTCCTGCGATTGACATGAGCTTGCGTTGGGGGCCCGTGAATTCGAGGGAATTGACGTGGAAGTCGCAAGGCACATTGCCGTCGAGGATCGGTGGGCTTACAAAACCGCCCGTAGGGTCGATGCTTGAGAGCAGACTGAGCCGAAGTTTCACAACGAGGTTGTCGTTGCGGTAGCAGAGTAGGAAAAGGTCCGAGCCCCTGGAGTTCATCGTTGGTCGTGCCTTGTAGTGCGGATTCATTTCGAAGATAGAATAAATGGAGCCACCAAAGGAGAGGCCCATATGCTCCCCCAGTCGCAAGGGGTGCACTTGCGTGATGAAAGCCCGGTTCTTGAGCGAGTTATAGCGGTAGCTGCTGTACGCGTGTGATGGAATCCTGGGTTTGCCTAGGCGAGCCTCAGGTTCCATCGTGTCAAACGAATATCCTACGGATGTAGCCGAGCGCAAAGCCATATATCAATGGCAGTAGAGCAACGAGGATAATGTAAACGGTGCCAACGCAAACGATCTCGATGCGTTCGTGATGCGCAGCGGCAGGAATGAGGCATACAAGCAGCCACTGGCACAATCGGAGGCAAACCTCGACGTTGCCCGAGACAATCCAAAGGAGCGGCCCGTAAAATGTCATGACAAGAACGAGCACTGTCGGGTCCACTGGAGCAAACAAGTGTTCCCGCCGGAATCGCTTGAGACCGAACGACATCATACACATGGAGGCGTATGCAATCCACACCTACGATAACCCCAATCGCCCATGGGTCTTCGCAGCGCGACGAGCGTACCATGCGAAAAAGGTACAAGGCGGCGCGCATCATCGTTGCAATGTCCTGCGTCTGCAAGAGACGCAGGACTGCGGTGGCAACCACATGTGGACTCAGCCACAGATCGATGAAGAAGACGCCAACGATAGCAGGACTCGTGACCAAAATGGAAGTCGGGTCGCCTGCCACCAAGTGATAGCGCCAACAGTCGCTTTTATCCAGATCCACTTTGTGACCGTGACGAGCAATGATGGCCGCAAGTGCAAAGTAATGGCGGTAGTAGCGCGACCAAAGGAAGAAAACAACGACATATGTCGATACGACGCGGCAAATAAACTTGAGCCACAGGAGCGTCGGGTACGGGTACTGGGTCAAGCTGAAGGTGAGAGTGAACTCGGGGCTGCTCGTCGAGTTGTACAGGTCGTTGCCTTGACGAAGCCAGAGGCATTCGTGTGCAATTGGGATCCAGAGGAACGTCACAACGACGCACGTTCCCTGCAAGGGGGGCGGTGTTGTGCTGTTCGCGAAGGCACACAAGATGCCGTTCATACTCGGGCCGTAGAAGACGACACCGGGCAGCCCCAAGAGAAGTGACGTGCACGACCGAACACCAGTCGAATGCACAGTTTGCCGGAGCACGTAGCTGTTGTGTGCTTCGTCGGCAAAATAGGTCGCACCAAGCGGTAGAGTGTTTCGATTGTAGCGGGTCATGCTCGTTGCAAGCACGGAGTCGTTGAAAATTGTGAAGTTAGCTAACGAGGGAACATCGAGGGAAGTGGCCGTCCACGGCAGCGCCTCGGACAGATAGGCTTCGAACGGCTACGACCCATAAAGACAAGGTACTATCGAATGCTTACATACCATTATCACAATCGAGAAGGACACGAGAAAACTCACAATGAACAGACAAATGTCGTGCCGCACCAAATACACGTGTGATGTGAGCGCCTCAAGCGCTTGAACCGTCGGGCCCTGCGCCGCGGCGACCTTGGTACCTAACATAGCAAGGCGGCTCAAAAGAGTGAGGTTTATATAATTGCAGCCATGTCGTTCAGTTTGCCAAAAATAGAGGTTAAGCTGCGTCGCCTATAGGTTTAGGCTTCCACTGAGATTACGGGGTCAGTTTAGTGGATTGAGTCACACGGCAGCACGTAGTCTGGAATAACGGCTGCAGAAAGGAGCTGGCGAGCGTGGGTTGCGACGCGCGTGCACCTAAAGCTGAAACCTTGACTCCAGCTAAGCCGACCTCCGTCGCGTCGACGTGCCGCCAAAAGGCAGTTGGCTTTTTCGTACCGAAATTGCACTTTCCCAGGTAAATTGTTTTAGCAGGTACACAATAAATAGCCACAATACTGGCTGCGTCCTTGAGTTCTCTCAGCGGCCTCGATGCCTGGACATTGATCCAGTGCACAACTAGCGCATGTTCAACGATGCAAGCTAGCTCTCGAGGCAATCGTCCTTGGCCTTCTTTGGTTTGACACTTGGCGCCATTGGTATCCGGAGGTTCCGGTTTCGTGCTACATTTAGGTCAAATTGCTTCCGATGGTGTCTGAGTATGAGCGTCTCCGCAAGGAGAAGATCGCGCGCAACCTCCAGATGATGGAAGAGATGGGCCTCAAGTCGTCGGCGACTGCGTTCAAGCGGCGCGTTGCAGAGGCCAAGACCGCCCCGGTCAAGCGGGCCAAGACCGCACCGGTGCCTGCGGGGCCACGCCGGACATCGGCCCGCCTCCAAGGCAAAGAGGCCGCTACGTTTAGCGATGTAAAGCTCTCACCTACGAAGAGCCTCCGAACCCATAGCGACACGGATGCATCGGATGTAACTTCGCTGCCAACGGAGGCCCTGGGTGGCCTCGTCGGCGATGATGACGAGGCCGTCGTTGTACCACCACTGGAAGACGCCAAGTACACGCTGGATAATCTAGACGTGGAGAAGGTCACCCCTAGTCGCATCTACGCCATTGCTTGCCATCCATCGACGTCCACAGGCAAGGTGCTTTCGGCTATCGCCGACGTCGACGGCAACCTAACTTTGTGGTCCGTGCCAGTGGATCGCGCCAGTCAGACTGAAAACACCATTGTGTCGTGGCGCCCGCACAAGCAAGCGATCTCGTCTGTGCACTTCGAAGCCAAGTCGCTGCTTGCAAGCTGCTTCGACGGTTCCATCTCGCAGTACGACCTGGAGTCCAAGAAGTTCACGAGCGTATACACGTCGGATTCTGCCGTGCTTTACGTCGACCCGACAGAGCCAAACGCACTGCTTGGGTGCGATGAAACGGGGCACGTTTTCATCGTCGACCGGCGCGCTGCCAGGCAGACGGCTTCTTGGGAACTGCACGAGAAGAAGATCAATACCGTGCACCGTCAACCTGGAAGCCCCAAGTACACAACCCCATCTGATGCCTGCGCTAAGCCAACTCTGTTGTAGCACGTTTGCCACTGCTTCCCTGGACCGCACCGTGTGCATTTGGGACGCCCGCAAGCCCGCGACCGCAATCGCGACGCTGCCGCACCACCGCAGCATTAACTGCGCGTACTTCTCACCAAACGGCGAAGCCCTCGTAACTGTTGGTCAAGACGACTTCGTGCACGTGTATGAAATGCCAGCGACGGACCGGCCAACGACGCGCTTTGCCCATAACAATCAGACTGGACGGTGGCTCACCAAGTTCCACGCCCACTGGGATCCCAAATGCATCGATCGTCCGCGGTACGTTCTCGCATCCACCGCACAGCCACGCTGCGTCGAGATCTTTGGTGTCGACAGCAAGCGGCCACTCCAGCGCCTCGCGCACGACGAACTCTTCCGCTCGATTCACTCGATGAACACGTTTCATCCAACGATCGACGTAATCGTGGGTGGTAACAGCTCGGGACGCGCTGTCGTCTGGCGTGGAACCAGCGCCGAGTAAACCAGAATGTAGTCTTGCACCGAGACGCGTCAGTGCTGTCGTAGATACCGAATAACATTGCAGGAGCCTGTCATAGACACCTCACGAACCGATTAAACATGCATGCTTAAGTAGTGGCTGGGGCTTTGCTGGCTGCAACTTCGGCTAGCGGTGGCCCTGTTGTCGGCACCACTTGCGGAGTCACCGACACGGGGGCGTACAGCAGCTGGTGACTCCATCCGAAGACGTTGGGAAGGAAAAACCATGCTTGCTGCATGTACTGTTCGGCTCCGTCCTAGATCCAGTGGTTAGGAGTGTCAAGAAGTCCGTGAGCGACGCACCTTTTTGCGAAGGGAGATGTCTTTGGCAACCATGCTCGAGAGATACGAAAAAGCCACCATAATTGCCAGCCATGCGTACGGAATCCAGTGCTGCGCAAGAATTGCGTACGAAAGGTACACGAAGAACGTCCCAAGGTAGTTTGTATTGCGGCTCCATGTCAGCCACCCATCCCTACATGAGTGAGCGCAGCTTGTTTGGCTGGGACGCACGTGATGAGACCGGGGCGGGCGCGCAGTTGGTAAAACTTCTGGGTGTCGGTACACAGGAGGCACAGGAGGCCAATCGAATGCAGCATGATCATCAAGCACAGCACCAGGTTGGACGACTCAACGCGCTCGCTTACGATGATAAAGCCGGCCGCCCAGTACCCGCCAAAGACGCCTAGACAAAGTACGGACGATGGCAATGTCATGCGCTCTGAGAAAATGCGATCGGGCATGATACGGCTCTTGAGCAGCCAAGCGATTGCCAGCGACCCGTGACCTAGCGTCAGGTGTGAGAACAGAAGTAGTTCCAAAGGCCGACAGGCAAGGTAGACGTAAGCTGAGGGAGTGAAGTTGTCATAGTTATGCATGAGCCCAACCACGAGGGGGATGGTCGCCGCCTTATGTAGGTTTACAAGTTGTCCGAGCCGAAGGGGTCGGGGCCCCCCGAGGAAGCCGTACATGCAGTAGTCCTTGACTGGAATCACTGCCGTCACGTAGAGCCACTCCATGCGACAGTGAATGATAAATGTTTTTGTAAAATCTAATTCATACCACCTAGTGCCCAAGAATAGCCTCCAGCACACCGAGTGGGGGCGGCCGTTGAAGTTGCGCATGGTGCGTGATGAGGCGATGGCCTCTTGCGTCTATGTCCCCCACACGAGGGTGTATACGCAGGCTGCGCCCCGATCGTTGCCGCAGGAAGGCTTCAAATAAAAGACAGCAGAAGAAGCGAAAGAGTTGAGAGTGCAATCTTCCCGAGTCGAAGCTATCCGCTTTTGGTGATTACGAGGCTCTACTTGGGTTGGATGTTGTCCGTTTCTGGAGCTGCTTCCACTGCTTGCGGGACGACCCAAGCTCCCGTAAACGCTTCGCGGCGCTGCCAAAGTCTTACTCTTTGTATCTGTTGGCTCTGCAGCGGTACAGACGTCCTTGGTGCGACCTTAGGCCAAGTCCCAGGGCACCACTGACGGGTCATTGCCAACGCTGAAGTTTCGGCAACTAAGTGAAATGCAGAATACTACAGTAATACTACAGTGTAGTGCTACTAGTACTACGTACTATATCGCAGAATGCACTTTGTTATCCGGAGGATTGGTTCAACTTGGAGCCATCTGGGTGGCCCTCAAGCGGCTCCCATTGAGATCTTGGCGATGTACGGTACAAAGGTTGATATCGAGGGGTTCTACCTGCGGCATGTGATCCCGCTGAAGGACTACCTCATGCTCAACAGTATTGGGGGGCCGCGCCCCGTGCAGTTCCGTTGGCTCCTCAACGCGCAGAAGGGCAGCACGGTGCTCGTCGTGCTTGCGCTAATGATCCACTACGACAACTGGTCCGTGGCTGCCTACATGCACCTTGCGAGTACGCGTGGTGGGGTGTGTAGCTTTAAGTCATGTTCGTTTATGTAGACCATGGAACGTTTGGCATCATTTGGGTCGTCAAGGACTTGGTAATCCCCGACAAAGTGTGGGACGCCTATATGACGATTCCGTCGGCGATCATGGGCGTCTTCGTGCTCGGTGCAGGCTGGGGCGCTGACTACATAGTCATCTCGCGCCATTTGGAGCCGCCACCGTGGATGATCGCGTTTTGCACAGCGCTGCACACGTTTGGCTTGATCCTCCTCATGGCAACGGATACACAAAAGTACTTTACCCTGCGCTACCGACCTGGTGTTCTCATCATGTTCGTGCAACGCTAGAGGTTGAGTCATTCAGCCGTGAACTAGGGATGGCTGGGTCAAATGGTGCCGCAACCCCAACTTCCT
This sequence comes from Achlya hypogyna, assembly GCA_002081595.1. NCBI lineage: Eukaryota > Oomycota > Saprolegniomycetes > Saprolegniales > Achlyaceae > Achlya > Achlya hypogyna. The sequence goes on from JNBR01000547.1 coordinate 16,733, forward strand.
CGGCAAGTCCATGATTTATCTGTCGTACGCGATCATGGCCCAGCATTGGTTTCCGTTCGCGATGCTTGCGTTCATGTTTAGCTTTGTCATGATGTCGCACATGATCGTCAAGGACATCTCGCTGCGCAAAAAGGTACATTTTCGTTCCATCCAACTAGCTACACCTCGGATAAGGACGGTGGCGATCGCTACATGCAGCGCACCGGGCTCTTTTTCCCTAACATCATCGGTTGGCTCCGGAACGACGTCCACCCTTACACAAGTGTGCTCCCGGACGAACCGCAAGAGGCTACCGCACCGTAGCCCCGCATTACGAACCAGTCGTAGCAAAGCAGCTTATCGGTTTGCCAAAATGCACACTGGCACTGCGTGGCGGGCGTGGCAAATGTACAGCTTGTTGGTCATTTGGAAAGCTGAAACAGCTCTCGATCGGGATTTGCATCCGCGTCAACCAGCCATGTACTTTAAGCGTTTACGAGGGCACTATAAATACCAATAGATGGGACGACGCAGGGTGGCTTTGCGTGGCGTGAGCGCACTTTCAAATGTCTCTGCGAGCCTTCTACGTAAACTACGTGATCCCGCTCAAGGACTACTTGATGCTCGACTGCCTCGGCGGTCCACGGCCGGTCCAGTTCCGCCAGCTTCTCAATGCGCAGAAGGGCGCAACGATGTTCGTCCTCATCACGCTCATGGCCGTGTACGACAACTGGACCATGTCTGCCTTTCTCAACCTCGCAAGTACTTTTACATGAGCTCACCTTTGTCCCTGACGCTTCGTAGACCACGGCACCTTTGGGCTGGTGTGGGTCCTCAAAGACATGGTGATACCAGATAAGGTCTGGACCGCCTACCAAACAATTCCGTCCACGATTCTCGGTGTCATCGTGCTCTCGGCCGACTGGGTCGCCGACTACATCATCATCGCGCACCGGATCGAGTCACCTCCGTGGCAAGCCGCTCTGTGCACTGCCATGCACACGCTAGGGCTCGTGCTGTTGATGTGCACAGACACCCAAAAGTACTTTCAGCTCCGGTACCGCCCCGGCCTCATCACGTGCGAACACAGTGCTGGCCTCGCGGGCTGATCGTGGGCTAGGGACGGCTGGGTCAAGTGGTGTCGCAACCCCAACTTTCTTGGCAAATTCCTCGTCTACCTGTCGTACGCCATCATGGCTGAGCACTGGTTTCCATACGCGATGCTTGCCTTCATGTGGTCGTTTGTCATGGCCTCGCACATGATTCTCAAGGACATTTCCTTGGCCAAGAAGGTGCGTTGTTAGCCGCGGTGCGCCCTGATGAGGCCACGTAGACTGGTGGCGATGCCTACATCCAGCGCACGGGGATGTGCTGTCCCAACCTCATCGGCTGGACGCAGTCGTCGCTCGGCGCCAGCTCCATCGTCCAGCCTGGGCCGCTGTCGACCGATATGACGCCCGACAAGTCTGCCATGCACTCGATCCTAGACACACCGCCGCAGCCGACGTAGAATGCCGTGCGTCGGGAGACGATCGTGAACCGAAAGTGATAACAAGCAAGCTGAATAGAGTCAAAAATCGGACGCAGCTGTTAATAATCTATGGCACACGAGTACGGTGGCTAAACTAGGAATACGTTGGGCTCAACTTCCAGCGGTACGAAGGCATCGATCCAGTTGTCGCTTGTCGTGGGCTCGGGCTCCGCCGGGGCAGCGCGGGGCTTGCGCTTCTTGGTCGCGAGGTCTGAGGCCAGTTTCTGGAGCCCGTCGAGTTCGGCTTGGCTCAGCGCCGTGGCATCACGGTCGGCGGCGGACATGGTGGCCTCGCCGTCGTGGCATTCGCGATAATGCTGCGGCAGCGTGTACTTCCATAGCCACTGACTGCACGCGCTGCATTGCATCGGGATGTTGGTGCATTTGTGGTTCTTCTGCGCCGACGTGACGTAGAACTTGCGAAAGCGCGGGCAGTGGCCCTGTGGCACAGGCGTCACCGTCACAGTCGACGTTCCGGCCGTCAAGCTGATCTCGCACGTGCCGTCATCGAGGCCGCAGAAGCCACATCGAATTGTGTTAAAGCCTTCGAGCGCCATGTGCGCACCCACGTGCTGTCGCATGTCCTTGAGCTTCAGCGTTGCGCTGCAGAGAAGGCACGTTGTGTTCTCATCAGGCGGTGCGCCCTTGTTTGCTTTCTTGATGGCCGGTGGCACCGTTTCGAACGTCGTTGCGTAGCTGAGCACCCCAGACGGGTCCATCACGAGCTCGGGCGCCGCCGGAAGCGACGGCTTTTCGTCTGCTTTGCGCGCCTTGGCCTTCTTCCGAGGTTCTCCCTCCGCCTTGCGCTTCGTGCTGCTCGCCGATGCGGAGTCGGCCATCTTCGCGGCCGCGGTCGTCTATGCCAATAAACCAATTTCGTTCTGGTTATCCGGTTATCCGGATAATCTGCAAGTTACGGGGACTAAAAACACGCGACCTACCATGTCGTACCGGAGTGCCATCGGCGCTCCTTGCCGGCCACCGATTGCACACGCCGTTACCGCGGCCTTAAGAACCAGGTCAGAGCGTTTCATGTGTCGCGCGGACGTCGGCCTCCGTTGACGCGCTTCACCTGGAGGAGCGGACGGGGTACATACTCAGCGCGATCCAGTGCAAGTTGCGTGTGTTTAGTTTGAGGGTAGCGCAAACCGAACTGTCGCATCATGGAGGTCGGGCAGCGCGTCATTGCTGGCGACGGCCGCGGCGAGATCGTCGAGGTTGCCGCCGGCGCCGCCTTGGTGCGTGATGCGTGCACCTCGCGTACGCGTTGGCACTTCCTCTCGGACGTGGCGCCCGTGGAGCGCTCCTGTGCCATAGCTCCTGATAGCCTGCCCCAGCCGCTGCGCGTCTTCGGCATTGCGCCGAGCCCTACGAGCAACGAAAACATGCTCATCTTCCTACACGGCCTTGGCGATACACACGATGCGCTCTTTGCGCTGGGCTCCACCATGGCCCTGCCGCAGACCGGTACGCCCGCGATACCCCTCGCTGACCCACCAACAGGCCACAGCGGTTATGTCCGTTCGAGCGCCCCTTGCGCTGCCGTTCGACCTGGGATACGCCTGGTACCACGCACTGGACAATGACGGCAACGTGCTACTGCCACGCGCAGCCAGCGCCGCACGAAGCCAGAGGTACCGCCGCCGCCTCCAAGCCCCGCTCACCCGCGTAGCCTCGCCGAGGTCGTGACCCACTGGCACCAACTGCTGCACGTGCTGCACGTCGACTACGGCTGGCCGTATGCGCGGATGTTCCTCTTTGGTTTTGCTCAAGTACGTAGCCTGGAGTGCATGGTGCATTTACACCGGCGTATGTAGGGCGCGACCACGGCCTTGCACGTCGCGGCATCCACAACTCAGCGCCTCGGAGGTGTCGTGAGCGTATCGGGTGCATTCCTGTCGGCGCCCAACGGCCAGCGCGCCACCCCCGCGCTTCTTCTCCAAGCACGCGACGACTCGCTCGTGCCCACGGCAGACGCGGCGCAGACAGCGACATGGGCCGCACAAGCGCTTGGTAAAGTCTCCGCCCGGACGTTCGACGGCCCAGGGCCCTTGGCCCTCAACGCCCGCGTAAGCCATGCGTCGCCTCGCTCAGCTGACGGCTTTGACTTAGGAGCGCATGGCGCCTGTGATGGAGTTCCTCGCGGACACGCTCCATCTCCGCAATCTCGCCCTCGAGCAACAGGCAGATTTGATCGAAATCAAGTGACAGTTTCCGCACGATATTTTCACAGGGAAATTTAATTTTCCTTGTGTGGCGTGCGTGCGTCAGAGTCCCGGGTGCCGCTGCAGCCGCTGGATGGCGGCCGCCGCGAGGTTTGTGCGCTGGCGAAGCTCTGTGCGAAGCGGGATACAGGGCAGCAACGTGGGCAGCGGCGGCAGCGCGAAGATGCCGTCAATCGCGTCGTCCACGAGGGCGGCGACCACTTCGGCGACGGTGCGCACGGCGGCTGCGTGGCGGAGCTGGCCCTCCAACGCCCGCGACAGCGTCCGGTCGTGCGCGTTGCGGTCCTCCTTGGTGCACAGTACGCGCTCCCGCCGCTGCTGACGCTGGGCCTTAGCAGCGAGCACCCGGATGGCGCCTTGAAGCACGGCGCCGGCCGCGCACTCGACGCTCTTGCGCAAGCCAAAGAGCTCATATATGACGGTGCCGCGATCAGCGAGATCGAGTGGCTTAAGGTGCTGTGGCTTGAGCGTTGGCTGCGCCTTGGCAAGGTGGATCACCGTAAAGAGGTCGAGGGCCACGAGCACGGCGTAAATGGCCGGCGCTTTGGCCTTCAAGCTCGAGAGAGACGTCAGCCACTTGAGCAGCGGCAACGCCAGCCACATTGCCCATGACGACAACGGGCGGACGGGGCGCGACCGCGGGTACGACAGCTGCAAGTACGCCGCCCCGAGCCGCCGGACTTCTGCAATCACGTCGGCCGTCGCCTGGTTGGGTTGTAGCAATGCGTGAATGATGGTTCTACACACTGAACCTCAGGCCAGCTGGGGCCGTCCGCGGCGTACTGCTTGGGAAACAACAGCTCCATCTCCGCCCGCTCGTCGGCCGAGAAGCTGGTGCCAGTCGTGGTCCGGAGGAGTTCATCTAGCGCCGCGACGCGGATGAGGTGTGGGTGGTCGTGGTCGCAATGTTGCTGTAAAAGCTACGCACAGCCATGATTTACAGCACCTACGGCGTCATACCTCGTTCACGTGGAGCCGCCGGAGGGCGGCAAAGACGTACAGCCGGTGCAACACGGCGGCCATGGCGCCCTCCCACCCTGTCGATAGCGGCACCGTCACGGGCACGGCGATGCCGGTGGCATCCGCGACGTACGCCGCCGCCGCCTCAAAGCGCACCGGTGTCACGCCCGTGGGTGGCCGCTGAAGGAAACTTACGACGACAGACACGTCGTTGGCAAAGGCCTGGCGCTCACGCTCGGCCGCAACCACTTCGATGGCCGCCATCGCCAGCGCGTTATTGATCTCGGCGACGATCGCCGCGCTCTTGGCGTGCTCCGGGCGCAACCGGGCAGCCGACTGCAGGTGGTCCTTGCCCTCGAGGACGCGGCCCTTGCGCAACAGTACGAGCCCCAGGTTGTAGTGCGCTCGCCACTGCTCTTCGTCGAGCGCAAGCGCGGCCACAAACTCTGCCATGGCCGCGTCCAACTCCCCCTCGAGCATGTAGACGGAGCCGAGGTTCACATGCACGCTGGCGACGTCGCAGTCCATCGGACGCAGCGCTATAATCGCGCGGAAGATCTTGACTGCCTCGTGCACGTGCAGACGCGAGTCGCACGCGAGGCACTTGTAGGCAAACTGCAACTTCTGCTTCCAGTTGTGCAGGGTGACGCTGCGGGCATTCGCCGGTAGCGGTACGAGGTGCGCGGTCGGGGCTAAGCCCTCGTGCTCAGGAAGGCCGGCATCGCGCTTCGGAGTGGCTGCTACGAGGGCGGCCAGAGAGCAGGGCTGGCCGCCTGTGAGCAGCAGGCGGGAAGTGGCGAGGCGCAGCCTACGCCGGTGTCACAGAGGTCGCCCGTACAACCCAACGCACCCAAGGAGGGCGTCGACGTCGACGTAGAAGGCGTAGAGAGATGTGAGGTCCGACGTGGCTGCGAGAAGCTGGCGCAGGCTGCTGGCAGCGCCCATCTGTGGCCGGGGTCAGTGCCGTCAGAAGTGCAGAGTGGCAACTGCAACGGCAAACTCGCGCACGTCGTTGTGGTGCACGATCAAGTCGCGCAGCAGCTGCACCGAGAGGTACTAACAGCAATGAGATGGCGATGGCAGCGTTCACGCACATGGAGCGTGGCGTATGCAGCATGGGAGAACGTTCTAAGGGACACTGCGATGCCGGCGACGAGCGCCTTTTGAGTGCGACGCGGCAGCCAGGCGCCGTCGGGGCCGCGAACACGCCAGTGGTCCACAAGCTCTTGGTAGGCGGTGCGAAGGCCCTAAACATTGGGTGAGGCCATGGCCGTGCACGGAAGCGCTACGGCTGCTCGGCGCGCGCGGCAAAGAGCCGGCAGCCGCATGGAGATGTACTTGGCGCGGGTGGTGGCATCTACCTGCAACGTCACGCCCGACCGATGGCCCGCGCTGTACCCACGAAGGGGAAGACCGCGACCATAAGCTCCTATAAATAACACTGTCCACGAACGACATGTGCGACGAGGAACGTGCCGAGGAAGCCGGCGCGATCGCCCACGGGAACATCCAGGTGCAGCGCCCATCCCCGCCGAGAGGTGCATAGAACTGGCCCGTCCAACTGTACGTTCGTCGCCCCGCTCGGGTGCCTCTGTGAGCGCCCATTCCTGTCCCTGGCCGCGCGGTCCCTGCAATCCCCATTGCTCATCCACGTCCCGAAACCTCAAGCCTTTCTGTGGAGAAGCCTCGCTCGCGACTGCAGCAAACATCTTTCGCCGATCCCATATACTCGCCCGGGATGCGCGTCGTTCTCCCGTTCTCAACGCGCGGCTTCGTGTCCTTGACCCCACGCCAACAAGCGCCACGCGGCGTCTTACCCTCGTCCCGTGCGCTGAATGCCCAGGATCCCAAGCTATCTGCATAGATTCCCCGCTCTTTCACAGCGCGTCCAGACGTGGCGAAGCTCGCCATCGTCTGCGTATTCCAGTAGCACCTTGGTGTACGGCTTCATCAAAGCGCGGGCAGGTCGCCCGAGGAACTCGCCGCTTGCAGATCCACCCCTATCGCAGACGCGTCCCGATCAGCCCTCGCATGCTCCCGACCCGTGCCCGGCGGCCATCGACGTCATCGCGCGGCCGGCCTTCCATTCGACGGGCCGCTTCATCGAGGGCTCGGGGTCCGAAATCCGAAAATCCGATTTTTAATGGGAAACGGTATACAAATTCCAAATGAAAAAAGCCAAATACGGTTGAAGTAGGGGTAGGGACGCCTAATTCGGACGCGACCACTGGTGGTGTCGTCTTCACCTCACAATTTGCCGCCTCGGACCAAGATGAGCCTCCTCCGCACGATCGCCAAGTCCGCGCCGCTCCTCCGCGCTCCCGGCCAGCAAGTCCGTCGCCTCAACCTCCACGAGTACCAGAGCATGGAGATCATGAAGTCGTTCGGCGTGGCCGTGCCCGCTTCGTTGCCCGCTTCGACGCCCGCCGAGGCCGAGGCCGCGTACAACACGCTCAAGGGCGGCCACGCTGGCAAGGACGTTGTCATCAAGGCCCAGGCCCTCACGGGCGGCCGTGGTCTTGGCCATTTCAAGAACGGCTTCAAGGGTGGTGTGCACATGTGCACCAAGCCCGAGGATGCCAAGAACTTCGCTGAGAAGATGATTGGCGAGACGCTTGTCACCAAGCAGACGGGTGAGAAGGGCATTGAAGTCGCCAAGGTGTTCCTTATGGAGCGCGTCTACATGCGTCGCGAGATGTACTTTAGCATCTTGATGGACCGCGCCTCGCAGGGCCCGGTGCTTGTCGCCTCGCCCGCCGGTGGTACCTCGATTGAGGATGTCGCCCATGCCACGCCGGAACTTATCTTTAAGGAAGCCGTCGACATTACCAAGGGCCCCACCAACGAGCAGCTCTCGCGCCTTGCCACCAGCATGGGCCTCTCTGGCGAGTCGCACACGCGCGGTGTCGAGCTCATGAACAACCTTTACAAGATGTTCATCGGCACGGATGCCACTCTTGTCGAGATTAACCCCCTCGCCGAGACGCCCGAGGGCCAGGTCTTTGCTTGCGATGCCAAGATCAACTTCGACGACAACGCTTCCTTCCGCCACAAGGAGATCTTCGCCAAGCGCGACAAGACGCAGGAGGACCCCCGTGAAGTCGAGGCCTCGGCTTACGACCTCAACTACATCGGCCTTGATGGCAACATCGGCTGCCTTGTGAACGGTGCCGGTCTTGCTATGGCCACGATGGATATCATTTCGCTCTTCGGTGGTTCGCCCGCCAACTTCCTCGACGTCGGCGGTGGTGCCACGGAGTCGCAGGTCAAGAAGGCCTTCGAGATTCTCAACGCCGACCCCCAGGTGAAGTCGATCCTCGTCAACATCTTCGGTGGTATCATGCGCTGCGACGTCATTGCCGCCGGTGTCATCGCCGCCGCCAAGGACCTCGGCATGAAGAAGCCCATCGTGATCCGTCTCCAGGGCACGAACGTCGAGAAGGCGCGCCAGTTGATCGAAAACAGCGGCTTCCGCATGATCGTCGCCAACGATCTCGACGACGCCGCCCAGAAGGCTGTCAAGATCGCCGACATTGTCGCCCAGGCCGAGGAGGTCCACGTCAACGTCAGCTTCGAGCTGCCCTTGTAATTGTAATGCACAATTGATTACATTGAGATCGATTTGCTGGCATCCCATGGGAACTGACCGCCCTTGCAGCTTAGGCGAGAAGCATTCCGTTTCGGCGATCTTGGGAATGGAGATGGATACGGCACAGAAGATCTTGTATGCGACGAGCACACGTCGTGGGGTCGCGTCGTCGGCGTCAACACGATGGGCCGACGGAAGAGAAGGTTGCCACATGATGATGAGAAGGCAATCGCGAATATATTGAACAGGCGTTTATACGTACGCCGACCTGGGGCATGGCCCGCACCGTACGCTAGCGTTCACGGGTTACTTGGCTTCGCGGCCACGCGACTCGCTCATCGTGTTGACTATCCATTCCATGCCCTCTTGAAGGCCCTCGCCCGACTTGGCCGAGCACGCCTGGATGTGCCAGTTGCGGTCGCGCAGCGTATGTAGGTTAAGGGCCGTTGAGATTTCGGACGCCGGCAGCGCGTTGAGCAAGTCTTGCTTGTTGGCAAAGACGAGAAGGGGCGAGCTCGCAAGGCGTTCTTCCTCGAGCAGGTTGTTTAACTCGACGCCTGTTTCCTCGAGGCGGCGGCGGTCCGCGCTGTCAATAACATAGATCTATGATACCAATGAGTAATGGTCATCGCACTTGGCTCATTTGCGTACCAGTGCATCCGTTTGCTCGTAGTAGTTCCGCCAGTAAGGACGGATGGTCTTTTGGCCTATGGAAGTCATGAGCGGTGTATGTCATCTCAAGATGCGCACCGCCAATGTCCCACATGTTGAGCTTAAAGCCGTCGACTTGCAGGCTCTTGACATTGAAGCCCTGCGTAGGCATGATGTGGCTGATGTCTTCCTCGCTGAGCTTCTTCAGGATCGTGGTCTTGCCGCCGTTGTCCAGGCCAAGTACGAGGATGCGCGCCTCGCTGTCGTCCTTCTTGAGTTTGCGGAGGAGCGTGAGGAGACCCATCGTCGGTGGCACCGCAAGTTGGTTTGTGGCTCGTGCCCGGAAACCCCAGCAAAACCGCCCGATCTTTGGTATTGAACGCGTATTTTATTGTATTTCGTCCTATCGCTTACAAAATCCAAGATACTTTTATTTCTCCTCATTAAAATACGGTTTCATTTCCGCGGCCGTCGCCGTATCCGGAGGTATCCGGAGACGGAGATTTGAGCCGTTGCTCGGAGCGTGGCGCTATTCGCACGCAACTTGGGCTCGAAAACAGCACAAGACGCGCCGGACGTCGATGGACGCGCTTATCGAGACAGCGGTCTTGACAGAAAGTACCAGGCATAACTGGTTTGGAGGCAAAGCGCACTGAGTACCGGATGGCGGCCTATCCTGGACCAGCAGAGGTTACGAAGAGAACGGAAATAGATATAATGTGTTGCGTGGGAATAGCGCACAGTACAAGGCTAGAGGTGAAAAATAATTTTCACCATCGGTGAAGGTGAAATTTCTTTTTGTATCCGGACGACCGGTTGGGCAAAGTTCGTGGCGAGCGTCAAGCACCAGATGCGGGGCAACAACAACGTCGGGAAGGCCGCGATGGCCGTGATCTTTGGTCTTGGCGGGGCGTACGCCGGCTTCGTCCTGCAGGAGCGCTTCCTCGAAGAGAGCCGCGTCGCCAAGCGCGTCGAAGAAGAAGCACAGCGCCGTTTTCGCCTGGAAGTTCAAGCCAAGCAGTAGTCGTCGCACGCTTTCCACGAACGAGACCGTCTTGATTCCCATGTATTTTACGCGCGCGTGATGCCACTCCGCGATGAGCTACACGTGATCAGGGCCAAGCAACCAGCTGCACGCACGTCTACACCAGTGCGCATGGTGCATAAGACGAACTAGGTGCATCTCGAGGGGTTGAGCTCTCACCAAGCTCGTCAATCGGCACGCTACGTGCCATCTGCCATCCCGCAGGCAATCTTTCATCGGCTTGTCGTCAGTTGTCGCCGCGGATGTCGATCGTGTGGCAGCTGCCACCAGACGCAACGCACAACAATTCTTGCATCCACTGGCGACATGGGCATAAGCAACGTCTCTCTACCGACCACAGGCCCTTGCACGGCCTTGTCGGCGCCGCCGTGAGATGGACGCTCGGCGCCGCCTTCATCCTTCGAGGCGTTGCCTTCGGATTCCAGTGGCATATCTTCTCGTGCCTCCGATTTGTGGGTTTGTTTCTGCGTGGCCAATCAGATATCGTGATTCTCCGAATCGCTTCCAATTTTAGCCAATAGAAAGATCCGTTTTGGATATTTTGGTACGTGAAAAGTTTTAAAAATTCTGCACGGATCACTTGGGTGATATATGGGGAACAAATGTTTTGTATTAAAATGTTGCAACGCAATAGAATATCAAAATTCCATTTTCATTTCTCGCTGGCTGATTCATGTCGGATCTCTCGCTCACGTCCCTCGCGATGGCCTCGGCATCGCTCACGGCTTCAGCCTCGGCCAGCGGTGCCGAGGTCCCGCTGTCTCCGAACCTCCTGCGCAATCTGGGCGACCGCTCCTACGACAAGCGGAAGGGCGCCGCGCTCGAGGTTGAGAACCTCGTCAAGCAGTTGGCCGAGAGTGGATCACCACAGGCGAAGGAAAGCATTCCTCTGATCATCGATCTGCTTCAGCACCAGTTTACGTGCTCAACAAATGCCAACTACCGCAAAGGTGGCCTCATTGGGCTTGCTGGCACTGCCATTGGTCTCATGCACGACGCCAAGCTCTACCTCGATCTACTCATGCCCCCTGTGCTGCATTGCTTTGACGACCCCGAAAGCCGCGTCCGGTACCCCATCAGGCCTTTCATGCACTCCATGTTATGGCGAAACATGTAGCTACTACGCATGCGAGAGTCTCTACAACATTGCCAAGGTCGCCCGGCAAGACATTCTCAAGTACTTCAACCAGATCTTCGATGGGTACGTCGCCCCATACATCGCTCACTCATCCTGTCCAGGCTGTGCAAGCTCTTTGCCGACGTGGACGTGGACGTGAAGAACGGCGCCAACTTACTCGATCGCCTCGTGAAGGACATTGTCACGGAGAGCGAGGTGTTTGACGTCGAGCTGTTCATCCCGCTCCTGCACAAGTACATTCGCATGACCAACCCCTACATCCGCCAACTGCTTGTACTCCCTTCCACGTCGCGATTCCCATCGATCTCACCCGTTGCTAGGTCGGGTGGATCACCGTCCTCGACTCAGTGCCGGACATCGAGATGCTCGACTGGCTGCCCGAGTTCCTTGACGGCCTCTTTAACATGCTCAGCGACGGCAACCGCGAGATTCGGCAGGCAGCCGACTCAGCGCTTACCGAGTTCCTTCGCGAGATCAAGTCGACGCCGTTCGTGGACTTCGGACCGATGGTCCACATCCTCGTGTCGCAATGTCAATCGAAGGAGCGCTTCACGCGCCTCACTGCAGCCACGTGGGTGCATGAGTTCGTCGTGCTGGGGAAAGAGCGACTCGTCCGCTTCTACGGCGACCTCCTTGGGGCCATTCTCCATTGCATCTCTGACGCCGAGACGGAGATCCGCATCGTCGGCGAGCGCGCCAATGCCGACCTGCTTGCGCTCGTCAAGACGACAGAGTAGCCGCCGCGACGCGCAGCTGCAGAGCTCACTCTCCGAGTGTAGGAGCTCGGTCGACTTTATGCCGCTCATGTCGAAGCTCAACGTGGAGCTCTTAAGCGACCACATTGCGACCCGCATGGCGGCTTTGAGCTGGATCGCGATGCTGCTTGAGAAGACGCCGACGCAGCTCACCTCGCATATCCATGCGCTGCTGCCGACCTTGCTCAAGACGCTCAGGTACCGCTAGTCCGTTCCCCGAGGCTGTTAGAGCGCCGATAGCGACGCTGCCGACCCTGTGGTGCTGCTCGATCTCGAAGTGCTAGCTCGCCTTAGCACTACGTTGAGCGCCGATGAGTTCTACAAGGTGCTCCAAGCTGTGATCCAGCTCTTCGCGACCGACAGCCGGCTGCTCGTATGGAGGCATGGGTGGCGATGGCTCACGGCAGCGTAGGAGAAGCGCGGCAGCCTCATCATCCGCAAGCTCTGCTCGTTGCTCGAAGCCAAGAGCATCTACATGGTGCTGGCGTCGGTGCTGGCGACGTCCCAGGACCTCGAGTTCGTGTCGCTCATGGTCCACACGCTCAACTTGATCTTACTCACGGCGAACGAACTCGTCGGTGGCAGCGAGCAAGCAACGGCGGCTCACGCGCGAGTAGGAGCACCTGCGCACCATTCTGCGACGAAGCTTTGAGCCGACGGCCTCGACCGACGACGTAGACGTGTTTACGGTGGGTGCGGCAGTGGCCGCCGACGGCTGACACCCCGTAGACGCTGTTCAAGACGTGGTGCCACAATCCAGTGTCCACCTTTAGCTTGTGCCTGCTGGCGCAGTCGTACGAGCTCTCGAACGCGCTCATCCACAAGTTATATCCTTTTGCTGTGACCCCCTTGCACATGGGCGGCGCTGCGTTGAACTTCCTTGACCAGGCGCACCAGCGAGATTGATGCGTCCGTGGGCTTCCTCATGCAGATCGACAAGCTCGTGCAGTTGCTCGAGTCGCCGATCTTCATCCAGCTGCGCCTGCAACTGCTCGAGACGCACCAGCCCTACCACGCCAACCTCATGAAGAGCCTCTACGGGCTGCTCATGCTGCTACCCCAGGTAGCGCGCGCCAACGGTGGACGACTGACGGCCTGTAGAGCTCGGCCTTTCGGACGCTGCGCGACCGGCTGGCCAGCGTCACACAGATGACGATGGCCATTGCCCGCTGCGAGCCCGTGGCCGCGACGCCGCCCGGTGTGGCCATCGCTCCGCTGCTCGCGCACTTTGACGCGATTCAGCAGCGGCACACGGCGCTGCGACACAAGAGCCTCGCAGAGAAGTCGGTCTTGCACCGGACGGCGCCTTGAGACCCCACGTGGGACGAGTAGCGTAACGTAATGGAGGTGGAGGTGGGCTTCCTCGTCGGTGGAATGGGGCGGATGGTTGAGCGGCAGCGGTGCCCGATGACGTGCGCGAGGCGAGCAATCGTCGTTCGCATATGCGGGCGGGTGGTAGAAGGCGTCGAATGGAACGGGGCTAAGGCGCGTCTGCGAGGAGACGAGCCGCGGCCGGTTGCTGCTAGAATGAACGCACCCATGGTCGCCATCATGACCGGCCTCGGGCGAGACGACGGGCTCAGATGTCCGTTCAGTCATGGACGCGATTTCAGTGCTCCTCTGCCAGCGCGGGCGCGCGGGTAGCCACTGTGGGGCGGTCGCATCTCGGAAGAACATGTGCGACGGCCCGAGGAAAGTAGCCAAGCGTTACAGTGGTGGCACCCAGAGGCGACGACAGTGATGCTGGGGCTTGGGGCGAGCTCCGTGGTCGAGGCATCGTTCGCTTGCGATCGTGTTTCTACGGCGGCCACCCATTAAGATCCTCTCGCGGCCGGTGCAAAGCGCGGCACCGTCGCAAACAGGCGGTCCATTCCACCGTCGCCGTCTGCGTCATCACACATTCCATTTTCATGGACACGACCTGGTCGGCGACTGGGCAGTGTGCGATTGACCATGTACCAGTATAACGCGACGCCCGAGCCACGGGCTCCGCGCATCGCGGCGCGAGACCGCGTCGAGCACTCGATGCGCACTGACGCAAGCAAAGACAGCTTTCCCATGATGACCGACCCGCTGGACGAGGTCCTCGAGGCCGCGCCGCCGCCACCGCCGGCGCCGGCCCATGCGCTGACGTACCGTGCGGACATTGACGGCCTCCGCACCGTGGCCGTGGTGCCCGTCGTGCTCTTCCACGCGTACCCCGAAAGCCTCCAGGGCGGCTTCATCGGCGTCGACGTATTCTTTGTCATCTCCGGGTACCTCATTTCCGGCATCTTGTACAAGGAGTTCAAGAAGCGCAAGTTTACGTACGCCGACTTTTACTCTCGACGCATCCGACGCATCTTCCCTGGGCTACTGCTCATGCTGAGCGCCACGATCGGCCTCGGGTGCGCGTGGTACCTGGAGGCACCGCTCAAGTCGATGGCGGCGACGCTCACGGCAGGCTGCGTCTTTGGCGCCAACATCCAAGTGCTGACGCTCAAGCAGGGCTACTTTGACGCGAGCATCAAGGAGAACCCGCTGCTCCACCTGTGGTCGCTCGGTGTCGAAGAGCAGTTCTACATCTTCTGGCCGCTCTTCGCGTCGGTCGTGACCAAGCTGTCGTTCCGGACGGCCATCGCGGCGCAGTTGGCGGTGCTCGTGGCCAGTTTCGTGTGCAACGTGCTGTTCCTGGGCTACGGCGGCACCAACAACTACGCCTTTTACTTTCCGCTGTCGCGCTTCTGGCAAATGTCCGTGGGTGGCCTCCTCGCGTACGTGAACCTCGAGGCGCTGAGCTCGCCGGCGCAAGGCTCGATCCTCACGTCCAAGGTCCTCGCGCACATGGCGGCCATCGCCGGCGCCGCGCTCATCGCCGTAGGCTTTGTCGTGATCAACGAGACGGACGCCTTCCCAGGCTTCTGGTCGCTGTTGCCCACGGGCGGCGCCGCGCTGCTCATCCTGAGCGGCCCGCATACGGCTGTGCACCGGTACTTTTTGGCGCTCTACCCGATGGTGTGGATCGGCCAGCTCTCGTACGCGTGGTACCTCTGGCACTGGCCGTTGCTTGTGTTTGCCAAGGCGCACTGGCCGCAGACGGAGCTGCGCCCGTGGTGGGCCATGCCCTACAGCATGGTGGTGTTGTCGCT
The DNA here is from genome assembly GCA_002081595.1 of Achlya hypogyna. NCBI lineage: Eukaryota > Oomycota > Saprolegniomycetes > Saprolegniales > Achlyaceae > Achlya > Achlya hypogyna. The sequence goes on from JNBR01000547.1 coordinate 31,734, forward strand.
CGCGCTGAGCGTGCTCACACTGTACGGCGTCGAGAATCATCTTCGTCGGCGCAAGTCCAAGCTGCTCGTGCCGCTGCTCTTTGGTCTCATGATGGCGCTCGCCGTGCTTGGCATCTTCATGCAGACGTACCCAGCGCACTTTTCGGCGCTGGCGTCGGCCAAGGGTGGGCCGTCCACGGGTCCCATCGTCAACGCCACGACCACCGAGCCGCCCAACATGAGCAAGCCGCCGCGCTTTGAAGATGCAACGGTCGCCAAGGTCACGGCGGCCATTGACGAACACGCCGACGGGCCGGGCTTTGACTGGGTGCACGAGGGCGGGCCGTACGGCTGGGCCCCCGAAGCCGCCGTGCTCAACCCGGGAAAGCCCAGCACGACGTTCGTGGTCGGCGACTCGCACGGCCACATGCTCAAGATTCGCTACTCGCATTTGAACGAACTTGCGCAGAAAGGCAGCGCGGTGCCCCCGAGCGGCTTCAACACGACGATCAAAACCAACGCCACGGCGTTTCCGACGGCGCTCTTCTTCACGGCCAACGGCAAGCCGCCGCTCACGTGCAACGACGACCACCAAAAGGCCGTCGATGCCATCAATGCCGTCAAACCCAAGAGCGTGCTGTACGCATCGGACTGGAAACAGTTTTTGCGCTTTGGCGGCGGCGCTGGGGGCGCCAGCAAGACCCCTCGCTGCTGTACGCGCAGCTACGTCGACGACTGCGGGTACCAAACCAAGGGCGACGTCGAAGCCATGATCGGCACCCTCCAGAAAGAGATGGCGGCCTTCACGGCCAAAGGTATCAAGGTGTACGTCGCGGGGCTCAACCCTGAGGGCAAAGAGTTCAACCCAAAGAACATGCTCAACGGCGGCAGCGTCGGCAACACCAAACCGGTCTCGCTCAAAGCGTACAAGGCGCAGCCACAGATCGCATACCTCACGGGCCTTCTCGAGGCTGCGACGGCCGCGGCCAACGCCACGCTGCTCAACTTTAGCGACAACCAGTGCTACGAAGACAAGTGCGAAGTGCTCTCGAACGTCGGTGAGCCCATCATGCGCGACGACGACCACTTTCGCCCCGCCTACGTCCAACACTACCTCACCGTCATCGACCGGGTCATCGACGACGCCCGCTACTAAAGTTTAGAACCGTAACATTAACAGGATATTACTTGCATTCACAGGAATAAGGAAGGTTGGAAGCCAACCACCGTCGTTGGCAACTTTGTCGCGCCGATCGGTGCTAACGACGCCATCTTGGTATCCTCCCAGATGAGCACCCGACATCGTGAGCAGCAATCATCCGGCTCAGAGGATACCACTGTCCATCATGAGAAAGAATCGCCGCAATCGGTGTCAGACGGTGCGACTGTCAACCGTTGCGCGTGCGCATTGCGGTGGGTCGCTCCACCGTGCTCCTCTGCCAACTGCTGAGTCCACCGTTGTTCGTCAAAGGCGACAGGCAAGGTGGACTGCGCACTTGTTTTCCGCTACTTGTACACGCTGTTTAAGTGACAACAATGTACTCTGTGCTGAACGGAGTCGCTCTCCTAGATCCTACTATAGTAGGACTCTCGAGGATGGTCGGCTGGTGCAGGTGCACGGTGGACTCAGCAGTTGGCA
>JNBR01000548.1:0-21913 GCA_002081595.1 Achlya hypogyna
TCTGCGGTGTCAAGTCGTCGGGACTCGTGTCTACCGACGCAGTTGCTTTATCGCTCGTGGGTCAGATGGCGTGGAACAACGACGGCACGCTACATGACGGCGTTGTCTCGTTTCCCAGCTGCAGTGTTGGTTTTGGCAACTTTGACACCGACGCGGCCAACTCAAACGCCAACTACAAGGCCAGTGTCAACCATCTCGATTCGTCGTTCCGCAATGGCGATGGCTGGTGGGGTGCCGACCGCAAGCCGCTCAAGTGGTTTGAGTGCTCTCTTTAATGTTCTTGAATGTAATGAGCTACGCGTGCAACTTGAAAATAGAATATAGCGGTTCAGCATCCTGGAAATTTATAGACAAATTCACCACAAAATGATGATGACGTTTATTCGCATTGGCACTTGAGTGCAGGAAGACGTAACAGACGTCGTTGGTGTCAATTACTAGTACAATTTATCAGGCCGCAGGTGCAAGCACCATAGGGTAAGCGACGATGATCGACTTGGTCAGCTTCTTCCAGCTAGCACAATCTTTCACGAGGGTATAAAGGTCGGCCACCAAGATGATTTAATGGATGTGGCTTGGCTGGGTGGGCTTGGAGGTTACCACGTAGCACTTGAGGTAGCATGCACTTCGAGCGGCCGCGCCGCGTGTCAGCAGCGGCGGACTGAGCTACATGGTCATGACGCGGTAGGCAGAGTTCGTCACAGGGCGGAGCTAGATGTGACCAAAATGGCACCAACGTACGGTAGGCGAACATGGCAATGGCTCATCACCTTGTTGCAGCGGGCGTATATTGTGGCGTTCAAAACTCGGTGTGGGTGCACAGTAAAGTTTTGTGTCCACCCACAGCAAGTTTTGAACTGTTTAGTGACTAAACAGTTGCCAGAGTTGATGGCGGTGATATAATTCCATGCCTATGCACTACATTATGAATTGTCGGTAAGTGTTCAAGAGCTGACGACACAAGGAACAACGAGGGGCTGGTCAATCTCTCAATCGCTCCATAGTTCAACCAACGCCTGAAGAGTATAAGCTGCCGAGCTCGTCCACGACCAAAACGCTCACGTCGAGCTCTACCACAAGTACGCTGGCTTGCCCACAGATCGCCAGCATAACGAGTGAGTCTACCAATGCATCACGACCGACATTTGGTGACTCGAGCTCCCGTTAAGTGGACAACCGCAGCGTTGATATTTCGGGTTCCAAGCATGTAAACTTCACCTTACGCCACTCTCATCAAATGAGAGTGGCAAAAATATATATTAACATTATTTAACGAATATTGTTGAAATTCCTTGTACTATTTAATCTTATTACGCTCAGTTGATTGGCGAAATTCCCAAGAAATTCCGTGTATGTGATTGGCTGAGCCCAGCGCATAAAATTGCTGGGGTTTTCCGTCGAAGTGTTTCGGTTGAAAGCAGCCATCGACATGGTCTTCCGCGCGGCCGCTCCACCCCTGGATGAGGAGCTGCAGGAGAAGCTGGCGCTGCCAGGTTTCGACGTGGCCTCGCACGAGCTCATTGAGCAGCGCCTTGAGAACCTTAAGCGCAAGCCGACAGTTGTGCAGTGGCTCGACTCATACGTGCGCGCAGTGGAGGCAGAAGCGGACGAAGACGACGACGACTGGCAACCGCGGCGTCGCCCTGGATCTAGCGACGCTACTGGTTTTCTGGGCCACCTATTCTGGGCGCTTATTGCTGTGGCATGCTCGCCGATCATCCTGTTGCTTTGTAGCCCCTTCCAGCGCTTCCATGGTCCAGGGTAGGCCCATGTGTTTTATTCTCTTGCTCATGGTTGTCGTACAGGACGTGGCCGCTTGACTGCCAGTCGCCACTGGGGTTTGTGCGCCGAGGTTTCATGAATCTCGTGACACTTGGCCTCATTCTGCTGTTTGCCTTCGTCAACCTCACGCAGGAAATGCCTACATGGGCATACCCCGAACAATCGCTCGAGCTCGCGCAAGCCTCAGCTCTCGTCCTACGCGAAAAAGTTATCACATGCGCTGCATGCGTGCGAGTTCACGACAATGTCGTCGACGTCACCCAGCAAATTTTGTCGACGATCATGGCCGCTGACCACGATGGCCTCACGACTCTCAAGCCACCGATTGAGATGGACGCCAATTGCACTGAACCCGCGCTGCAGCTTGCTGGCTTTGGTTTGCTTGCGCTACTTCTCATCTACTTCTACTCGCGGGCAACGCGGTTTGCTCTCGGGTTGCTCCTGCTAGCTCGCGTCGTAACAACGTCTCAGTGGTTCCACGACATACGGTCGCTGCAGCCGCAGATCACCGGTATCGACCCCTCGTTTGCTCTTGTGGACGAAGAGATTGTCATTTCCATGAGAGGCGTCGACCTCGCAAACGGTGGCACCGTGGCCTGGATCCCTTATTGGTGTTCGTCCTCGACATTTGCCTCACCCACGGCCTTTGGCGGTGACTGTGCCAAGCAATACTCGAGCACGTTCACCCACGGGGTCGTTCTTACTACATTTACGACAGTCGAGACGTACATTCCGTGCTATAAACCACCCAACGACCCGACGACGGCGTATGAGTATCGGTGCTTTGCCGGCGTCCGCTTGCGCGTCAAAGAAGCCAACCACATTCCTGGCCTCGTGTCGTCGCGGTAGGCCATAGACGCTGCAATAGAAGATAGTCTTTTGAGTCGATGTAAGCGCCTTGAGCGTCGGATTTACCACAGCAGCTGAGAGGGGGGCATTACATGTCAATAGATTTAACAAAGTACAAATAATCATGCAGCTCTGGTTCAAAGTTTGAGTCAATCTTATTACTCGACCACCGCACATAAGTCATTAGCTTTAACCATCGTACCGTCGCCTCTGTAAGACCACCTCGTGCCGAATATTCTAGTACTACGCATATTGATATTGGTGCAATTGCTTGAAATGGCGCCAACAACTAATGTGCATTTCACTCTCAGTGATCAATCATGCCGCAGAAGGAATGGCTTTTGCAATCATGGGCAACACGATTCCCCAAATTCTGGCGAGCGTCACGAATGCTATTGCCGAACCAATGTCGTTTGCACATGAATATGCTCATTGATTCACAGCACCGAATAATGTACCTCGCGTGTGGTGTTATATTCCGCTTACTTCAAATAAATACATTTGCAAATGCATACGAACCAAAGTGGGATGCTCAGACGGTGACGAAATAGTCGAGCGGCTCTAGTGTCGCGAGCCAAGCCATGTCGTCAGGTCCATCTTCGCTCAAGAGATCGACGCAGACTTCCCAGTCAGCGGGGCCGAGAGGGTCGGTTGCGCCGTTTTCGGGCTCGAGGCCGATAAAGAGGTCGTCAAGGACGTCGATTGGCGGCAAGGCTGCTACAGTCTCTTTTTTACGAGAGATGGATAGCGTCTCGGGTGTGGTAGAGCACGTAAACTCGGGGTGGCTGAAGGTGCAAATGGACGACTGAGTCTTGGTCCACTTGCGGAAGCCAAAGTAGTTGAGCTGGCGTTGGAAGCTCGCAAGTTTGTTGTGCTTGAAATACTTGGGGAGGATCTCGTTCTCGAGACGCTTGACACTGTGCAGCTGGATCGAGGCACCGTCCGCAGCCCACGAGATAATGCTCGGGTCCTCCTTTGTCAGGATCGAGTAGAGGTGCCGGAGAAACTTGGGAATGCCAGTAGAGCGTGTCTTTTTCGAAGTCATTGTAGTCGGGTTTTGAGGAAACTGGAAAGTTGAAATCTGGTAGCTCAAAGCGGCCGGGATCGCTTGGGATGGAACCTTCCGTGGCAGTTCCTGTGCGATCATTTGGTGCCGCTAAGGCCTTTACAATCCTTACGCCGATACAAGAGCATTCAAGCACCAGATGCTACATGCGAGGGGCCAGAAAGGCACCACAGCGCGTTCGTCGAAACCGACAGCTACGTGTGTCTTGGTTTCGGTTCTACCACAGTTTCTTGTATCCTAACCTTCTGACGGCCCGTGACTCTGTCGCCTGCTTGTTGCAGCAGCATCTTTCTACAATTAGTCCTCGTAGAGCTATCCTACCTCACAAGCAATCTCATGCCCTATTCAATGTACACTCTGAAGCCAAACTAATAAGATACGATGTGACGGATAGGAATGTTAATATATTAGATGACTAATATTTGGATTTAGGTTTTAGTTTTTAGATTTTTCGGATCCACCCATTGTCAGTGCGATTTCAACGATAGTCTCCATATTTTTTCGACGCTTGGTGGAAGGGCTTGGGAAAATTTGAAACTGCCGAACTTTTTACACTCACGACATTGTGTGCATTCGCGACCTTTTACCGTCGGCAAGTGAATGCCTCTAAATTCCTCATCGTGCGGCAAGCTTTACGGGCGAAAGCATTGAGATTTACACCAGCTCGAAACCATCATCAGCGGTTCGGTGCTCTGCAATTTCCAAACACTAGTTGTGACGCGTATACAAAATACATGCTGGAAAAAGACGTACGCTGAAGCAAAAACAACTCACATAAACACCGTTCATCGTGGAGGCTTAGTCATCCGATACGTTGATAACGATCTTGCCCTTGGCGCGGCGCGAGTGAAGTTTTTCGAATGCAGCCTCAACGCCCTCGGGGGTGAAAGGGAAAGTGCTGTCAATGATGGGTTTGGCCTTCTCGTCCTTGAGAATGTCCACGACAGACTTGAAATCCGCAGAGTTGGGCGCAGCAAGCAACAAGTGCACGTTGCTCTTGTATTGGCCGATGCCCAAAAAGTGGCGGATCCACATGCTTGCTCGGCCGTTGATCGCCACGTAGGAGCCCTTCTCGTTGAGCACCTTCTGTGAGTCGACGAGGTAGTCCTCGCCAGCGCCACTGGACGACGCCGCGTCGTAGACAAAGTCAAAGTGACCAATGAACTCGGGGTCCGTGATCTTTTGTGTCTTGTAGTCGATGATTGAGTTTGCCCCCAGCGACAAGACAAGTTCTTCGTTTGCCTTGGAGCAAACACCGACAATCTCACGCGCGCCAAGGCCTTTGGCGAGCTGGATTGCCGCCGTGCCGCAACCACCGCTTGCACCGAGGATGAGAAGCGACTGCCCCTTCTTGAAGCCATGCTTTACGAGCGACTGATACCCCGTGATGTATGTTGTGGGCAGCGCCGCACCTTCCGTAAAAGAAAATGACGCAGGCAAAATGGCGATTTCCGACGCCTTGCACAGTGCATGCTCGGCAAGCGAGCCCGTCGTCTTGCCAAACACACGGTCACCAACGGCTACCGTCGTCACGTCAGAGCTCACAGCAGTTACGACACCAGAAACGTCGAGGCCAACGCCATTGCCATGGAGAAACAACGCGGGCAACTTGTAATCTACACACTTCATAAGCGGAAATCCCGCGGTATCGAAATACGCACCAACAGGATTGATCGAGGCCGCCTTGACCTGGATGACAACACTGTCGCTGGTGCCAACGACAGGCTTCTTGGCCTCCGGGTTGAACCACCGCCCGTTCGAGGTGAAAAAGTTGTACTGCACTGCGCGCATACTTGTAAAGGAAATTGGCAAATGACAAAAGTGCAAGCTCACAACGTTGCACGGTATTTCGTCCGGATAAATCCCGGAAGTCACAAAAAGAAAGGCCAACTGTCGTTTCTCGTACAGTGTTTCGTCCAACAATAAAATAAAAATCTTTATAGTTACAATAAGTTTAAGCTTTACAATTAAATAAATCCAACCGTTGGCAACGCTGTGTCAACGCCGCCAAAAGCGCGCCTCTGGAATTCGTCGCTCGATGACACGATCACATTTTTGGACTAATCGCGGTTGGCTTATGGGACGCGGCACGGCGCCGGGTTACCTTCATCGCCAGTCACCTTAACGGCCGATTCCATGTTGGTGCGTTGTATCTATTTGGTATGCCTTCGTACGGCAATGTGTATGTACTCGGCTATACTCGAACTCGTTTCGACCCTGCAGGACGGGCACAAGTGAGCAAGCAATCCACTTTTTCATGTAAAACGCATTTGGCAGAACCATCGAATCTGTATTGAGTTTCACTGCGAAAGCAATGGTTCTTTGACACGACACGGTGCTGTATTCGGTGCATGGGTGGCCTCGGCGGCGACATCGAAAGAGCATCTTGGCGTTCAAGAATTCCACCGTGGATGACGCAAGACCATAGATTTCATCCTGTGGTTAGTTTCTTTGCTTGGATGGTGTCGTTCCGAGTCACTACTGGTAGGACTTCGTGCCACCAAGAAACACCGAGCGCCTCCACGGCTTGCGCCAAGAAACGATGTGGCGGGTCGATCTGGTAGCTTGGCCAGGACTCTTGGGGACCAGAGCCACGTCGTCTTTTAGTCCGGCCGAGTGATTTCACCTCAAAGGGACAATATTACTAGTAGTTGTATATAGATTACGGTCCTAGCCATCTAATGGAGTTCTCGGTTTTCGACGCAGTGGGCGCAGTACCAATTACCCGTCGGAATCTCGCCAAGCCCGATGCAAAACGTGTGGTACGCGCCGTCGCACGAGTCGCAAAGGAGCATTTCATCGATGCGCTCGTCGCGTTTGCAGCTGCGGCACTGCTCGTCGCTCCGTAGCGCGGTCGCTGGGGTGCCTGGTGGCGTCTGCTGCACCCAGCTCTCGTACAGCCGATGGAACACCGACCGCAGACGCCGCGCGAGGCTCGAGAGCTCGGCCGTCTTCGAATTGAAGGCGAAGCAGTTGGCCCAAATGCGGTCCATGTCAAGGCACAAGTTGCCGTACTGGCCTGCGTACGCCCCTTGCCTCAGCTTGGTCTCGATTGTGTGCAGGTCCATCGGGCAGGTGATCACCGCCGCATACGTCGGTATGGCTGTCGTGTCCACTGGCTGCAGGAACGGCGCGGCCGCGGGGTTCTTCTTGAGCGTCGCGAGCAGCCATAGCAGTCGGTCGGGCAGCAACGAGTCGGCGGCGACGGCCGGCGGCAAGCCATAGTGGCCGGCTTCCAGGACGTACCGGTACTCAAGGTTCTTAGGTTTGCGTCCACGCAGCTTGGCCTTCTTCATCGCCACGTTAGTCACAGGCGCTGGCGTCGGCAACTTGCGCTTGAGGTCGTCGGCCGGCAGGGGCACCGCTTCCCGACAGTGGGCGTACCACCGCTGGAGCACAGCGTCCGGTAGCTGGGTTAGTGCGCGAAGATCATACATCGTCTACATCGGAATCATGAGCCATTGCGCACCTGCACCAACACACCTTCTGGTAGACTTCTGTCGTCGCTGGCTGTGCGAGGCTGGCTTGCATCCGTGCCCGTGCTTGAGCAGCAACGGTTTCATGGAGGCCCACGAGTTCTGGGCAGCTGGGGAGCCCCGTATACGATGACGCCGACGACTGCGGGGGCCGCACCGGTGCCGGAGGCGGCAGCGTTTTGCGTTTTGGCGCGGCTTTTTTCAGCGGCCGCACGAACGACAGCGCGTCGTCGAGAGCGTAGATACGCATCGCCGCCGACGCCAGTGTGGCCGTCGCCAGCAGCACCTTTGGCGTCAGCAGCGCTTGTGCCTTCCACTGCGCGTCCAAGAATTCGCTGTCCACGTGGCACTCAAGCACAAACGTTGCTTCCAGCAGCGCCTTGGCTCCTCCCGCATGAACGACCATCTCCGCCCACGCCAGCCGCAACGGTGCCGACCACTTGCCGTCACGAAAGGCGTCTCGGGGTAGTGCGGCTTCGATGGCCAGCAGCTGCGCTATGAGCAAAGCCAGTAGGTGTCCGTCGCTGTTTGTACGCTTGAGCGCCGGTAGATGGTCGGTGGCCCACTCGCCTTGGTGCCCAGCTCCAGGCACGTACATGGCCGACGGTGCGTTGGGCGCCGATAGCGCAGTGCCAAACCCGGCATCGGGCTTTTTACTCACGCGGGAGGAGCGACGGCCGCTCATGCTCGCGAGGTGCGTCGACTCGGTCTTCTTGAGCTTAGCCTGTGGGGTCTACGCACCAGGACGTTGAATCGCAATCCAATGCAAGGGCGATTACCGAGGCTGTCGGTGGTGCCGGCGCACCGACAAACTCGACGGTCGGAGGGCCCGCGCGAAAAGCTTGTGGGTTGTAAAACTGTGGGTCGAAGAAGGCGGCCGTTGGATGATAGTCAGCGCTGCTGCCGGCCGCCGAAGACTGTTGTTGCTGCTGCTGCAAAATGTCGAAGCCCGGGAAGCTACTGGCCATTGCTGGCGGGTACATGTTGTAATACATGTTGGCGCCGGCGCCCGCATACAATGCCGGGTCGGCTGGCCACAGGTTGCCGTCCGACGTTGGGTACATCCCTTGCGGGTACAGCAGCGGGTTCATGAGCAGTTGCTGCTGGGGTTGCGCCGCAAAGTCACCAAAGTCCGTCGGCTGCAGGTCCAAGCCGCGGCTGAAGAAGCCCATGGCAGCATTGCCATTGAGATACCCACCCGTGTTGGCGGCCGCCCCATCGAAAAGCGGCCCGAATGCATTCGCCGGGTCAAGCTGCATTGTCCCTACATAACCCATGCGCATGATGCTACGATCGTGCAAGGAAGATCGCACCTGATGAATCCGGCATCTCGGTTTCCTCTGCCACTCGAGGCGTCGGTGGCTTGGATTGCGGCACGGAGTTGGCGCGGCGTCGAAACGTAATGAGCAAGGGGCGGATGCCCGACGTCACCGCTTGCTTGAAGCCCTCGATGCCGATGACCGACACGGGTTCGTGGTTCACAGCGACGATGGCGTCGCCGATGTTGACAACGCCGCTTTTGAGTGCCTGGCCTTGCGGGTCGGACGAAAACGATGACACCGTAATGGAATCCACTTCTTGCTGGATGATGATGCCCAGCGGTCCGTGCGTAAAGCTCACAACAACATCGTCCGGGCTTGGATTGGCGGGTGGCACACCATTTGGCTGCGCCGACGCCGGGTACTTGGGAATCGCACCGGGGTTTTCATGGGGTTTCGTCGGCTCCGGCGGTGGCGAGGCAGCAGCAATTGAGCCCTTGAGCAGCTTCTTAACCTGCTTTTCGTACGAGTTCTGGCACGTCTGCAGCTTCCAGAGCTCCTGCGTCAGCATGATCGGCAGCGGCGTGATGTGCTTGGGCTGCGCCGTGTTAAGCATGGCAAAGAGCGGCCGGCACGCGCTGTTGCTCTGGAGGTTGCCCGCCGCATCTTTGAGGTACAGCGACGACAAAAAGAACGTTTGAATCGTGCCCAGAATGGTCTGAACGTCGGGAGATACAAGCGCGTGGGCCACCCAGCCCGCGAGCTGCTCCTCGAACGCCACGCACTTGGCGATGGCGTCGTCGTGTCGCGATGGCGCCATCGTCGCATCGAGCGCCGAAAGCACCACGACGCAGGTGCTCTGCACCACTTGAAGCTCCACGGGCGACAGCAGCCCCGCCGCCTTGCCCGTCGCCTGCATGAGCAAGATCGACATGATCACCATCACCACGGCATGGTGCAGTGCTACGAAGGAATGCGGGCTTGGGGCGTCGCCGGGGTGCCGGGACACATGCTGCGCGAGCACATTGAGCGCCGTGAGTGTGTTTTGCAGCGCTGAGATGAGCCCGGCGGTGGTTTCCGCTGATTTGCCGTGGTACAGCGCTGCCCACGCTTGCGAAACGACGCTTTTGTGCTCGTCCAGCGCTTGGATTTGCTGCAAGAGACGCGATTCCTTGACCTTTTGCCTCTTGTGCGACGGTGACGGCTGTGTTGAGGGCGGCGAAGACGCTGGCGTCGGCCGCTTCTTTGCGAGCTGTTGCTGCTGGAGCAGGTGCTGCTGTTGTTGTTGCTGGTACTGCTGATGTATGTGCTGCTGCTGTTGCTGATACTGCTGCTGAAGGTGCTGGTGGTGGATCTGTTGCTGCTGCTGGGCCGACACAGGCAGTGGCGACTGCTTCGGCGGCGGCCGGGCAACCGGTGGCTTCACTGGCGGCGGCTTGGCGCGGATACCATAGCGAAGCATGCTTTGCATTTCGAGCGTCAGCGATGGCTCGTACCGGCGCGCTTGCGACAGCCGCCGTAGCGTCTCCTCTGCCTTGAGCGTCGGCAGAGGCAACCGCGGGAACGACGCGTTGGTGAACGGCGACAAAAACTGCTGGTGCGATTCGTACCGCAGGCAGCACACGCTGTACGCCTTTTCAGCGTCTGCCGTCGATCCAAACGACCCGAGAAAGTATTGCCGCCCGCAGTACATGACGAATGCCTCAAACTGTGCGTCGCCGAGCGGGGTGATCAGCGGTCGCATCGAGAATGGCCCCGTCTTGGGCAGCGGCCGCGGCGCGACGAGCGCGTCCAGTCGAGCCGCAAGCGCTCGGTCCGTCAGCGCCGCCGTGTAGGCCGCCACGTGTGTGATCTTGGTCCAGTGATCACCATGCCGCCGGTACAACACGCGCGGATCGCCGCCGAAGTGAAAGTACTCGTTCGCGACAGGCGTCGTGCGAGGGCCCACGTGCATCAAGAACTCTTCGAGCTTCGCCGTACTCTGCAGCTGCGCATGAAGCTCTTCTGCCGCCGCCAGTGCCGTGTTAAGATGATCCACGCACGCCGGATGTACAGCCACGGGCAGGTCTGCGGGAATGCGTGGCGCCACCGTCACTTCCAGGTCTTTTTCCAACGGCAGTTGTTGGAGCAGCTGATGCAGCCACGCGAGGCGCATGCCCCGAATGTCCACGCGGTTGAGCTGCACGAGCGAGTCGCCGGGCGCGACACCTGGCAGGTGCACGCCACCAGTGTGCCGGACGACGAGCCGGCCGTCGAACTCGAGCACATCACACCGCAGCAGCTGCGCCGCGAGCACCGACGTTGTGTGCGGTGGCGGCGTCGTCGTCGGTGGCGCGGCCACGCCCGGCCTTGCAAAGCCGAGCGTGATCGGCCGTGGGAGCCGCCGAATGAGGTCCGTGAAGTCCGTGAGTTCCTGGAGCTGACCGAGTGGCTTTCCCTGCAGCGACACGATGATGTCGCCGGGCTGAATCGACTTGGCCGCCGTCGCCTGGCTCATCGCCGTAAGCGACCGCACGTACACCTTGTGTCGTTCGAGCTCAAGCGCGAGACCCAGCGGCCCAGGCTGGAACTGCACGTCGTACGAATGGCACTGCAGGATCTGCGCCGCGACGGCGTCGGGGGCCAGCGGCGCCGGCGGTGGGGCGACGTGCCGGCGTGGAAAGGGCCGGCGCGCCACCAGCACCGTGCTTTGCGGTCGCCAGAGCTCCTGCGCCGTCGCCACCGTCGTCACCCGCGTGCCGTTAATCGCCACGACCACGTCCCACGGAAAGAACGCGCCGCTGATGGCTGTGAAGCCCGAGAGTGTGCTCGGTAGGTGGATGGTGGCGTCGCCCGCGAGCACGAGCTCAGGCACTTCCAGCGGCACGTTGGGCAGCCGCACGACTGCGTACGAGTCCCGAGGCACGACGGTGCCCTTCGGACACGTGTATAGCGCCATCGGTCGGGCCACTGCGTGGACTTGGGCGTGGAGAGCCGCAGGGTCGGCACCAAGTGGCACCTGTATACAGTCAAAGCCGAGCAGCAAGTCGCCGTCCGAGAGCCCCGACGCATCGTGAACGCCCGCGATGCTCAGCTGCCCGTCGCTCTCAAGCACACAAGCGTCGAAGGGCGCGGCGTCCTCAGCCCAAAGGCCGACGGTCCACGCAACGTCGGGCGTCGGCGCATGAAACTCGTGCAGACTCGTCGACAGCCGCAGCGTCTCGGGCGCCTGCAGCACTGTTTCCAGTGCTCCAAGCACGGGCCCCTCCGGCAGGTGACAGGCCACGCAAGTGCGATCGTCGACGGCGACCGGCTGCTTGTCCTGAGCGGGCGCAACGCGCGCGGCCAGCTTGGCGTCGCCGTACGTCTCTACAAGGATGGCGTCGAGATCCTCTTCTTCGTCAGTGTCGTCGGTATCATCGGCATCGTCGACAATCATGGCGTCCTTGGAAGCGGCGTCGTGGGCAGGCTCGGTTTTGATCGTCTCGCTCTTGATGGCTTCGCCCTCGAAATCGTACGGCGGTGGCAGCTGACCGCCCTCGAGTTCGGCAACGCATCGTGCTTTTAAGTGCGCAAGAAGGTCGTCCGTGAGCTCACGCGCGACGCCGTCGATCGTGAGCGTCGGCGTCGCCCGCAGGCTCGGAAGGCGCAGCTGGCCAAAGCGTTGCCACTCGCGGTGGCATTCGGCAAACGACGCCGCGAGGCCGCGCCGCTCGTCTTCGGCGTGATCTTCGACGATGCGCAGAATGCTACGTCGCGTGAGCGACAGCTATTCAGCAATTCGCACCTCTGCACTGCCGCCGTCCCTTGCACGAGTTCGCAAAGCGTCTGGAGCACCAGGAGCCGATCGTCGAGCGTCTACATCACAAGCGTGAACGCGTGCAATCTCACATCCATGTACGAGTTCGGCGTAGTTTTCCTTGGAGAGCAGTCGCACGACGAGAGCTGGGCCCGACTCGACTTGCCCCGCCTCGTCTTCATCTGCGTCGCTCTTCTCGGGTGGCGGCGGCTGCAGCGGGGCGCAGTCTGGACAGTACCACTCGCCTTTGGGAATGGCTGTCAGCGGCGGCGACACACACACTGAATGGTACGGCGCGTCGCAGCGGTCGCAGAGCAGTAGCTGGCCCTTGAGGTAGGCACAATGGCACTGCCGACAGCTGTCCTCGGCCTTGACCGAGAGGCCAGGCGCGTCGCCAAAAACGAAGTCCCGGCAGAGGCGCTCAAAAGCCGCCGAGAGCTTTCGCGCAAGCTTGGAGATGTCCGCCTGCTCGCCGTTGTACTCGAAGCAGTTCTTCCAGATCAAATGCACGTCGTCAATCACACCGTCGACTTCGTCGTCGCCGTCATACTCGTTATCGCGAATCTTGTCTTCGATCGTGCTGAAGTCCATGGGCTCTGCAATCACCGACGCATAGTCCGGGTAGAGGTCCGTGTCCACGGGATGGTTGAAGGCGACCGCAGCCTCCTTGGCTACGCGGTCTTAGCACGTCGCCCGTAGTCGTCGCCGTACCTTGTAGGATGCGCAACACCGTCGTCAATCGCTTCAGCCGACTACTGCTGCTCTGACTCGAAGCTTTCTTGGGCAGCGGCGGGGCCAGATCGCCCTTGGAAAATATGCACCCGACAGCGTCGGTGGCTGCTGCCGCCAGCTCTTGCAGCTGGTCAACGGTCGTCTGGGACGGAATCTATCGCTGCTTTACGAGCCAGCTCGCAACTGTTTAACGTACCTCGGTCCCATTGAGGCACAGGAGGAGGTCCCCGACAGCGACCTTTTCGCGCACTGTGGCATCGGCGGCATCGGTGATGGTTGCTACACGCAGATGGCCATCGTGCTCGTCCCACGTCAGCCCGGACATTGCGGCGTCCATGACAACAGAGTAGCACGCTTCAACGACAGGCGGTGCGGCGTCGACTTCGGCGAGGCTCGGGCGGGGGGTCTCCAGCGCCTGGGTCGTCGCTGCCTGCAATGCCTGTCCGCGCGCGTGCAGCGATTCACGCAGCGGCAACACGCTGCTCTCGTACGACGATTTGCTGCCCTTAAGCATCTTGATGTAGTTACCATCCATATCGCCGCGGGCCACGTCGACCGCCACCATGCACACATGGCGGGCGACTTCGACCCACGTGAGCGCGTTCAGCGGCCGCGTGCGCTTGTACTCTGCCACTGTCATCTGCAAGTACGGCGTGTACTCTTGCAGCAGCACGTCCAGCAGCACGACGTGCAGCGTCGCCAGGCACCGGCCGTGGCTCATTTCTTCCATGACCGATTCGCCATTCGGCAGCGATCCGTCGTGCAACGCGACGACGTTGCAAAAGTACGCCAGTGGCGGCACCGCCCGCAAGCGCAACACGTCAGCGTACTGATAGAAGAAGTCCCAAAGCCACAGCATCTGCACCTGGACGGCCGGTGGGAACGCCTCCAAGAACTCGAGCGGCGTCGTCGCGGCCGACGGCATCACAGGGTCAGCCTGCGCGGCAGGCGGCGTCGGGCGATGGTTCGCGACAACGTGCGCTTGCGCAAAAGTGTACGCAGCGACCTTGGCCAGTTGGGCGACGTGCGCAGCCGCAAGTTCCTCGCGCTTGGCGAGTTCATCGTCGACAAACTGTAGGAGCGCGGGGGCTAGGCGCGGGTTCAAGTGGTGCAAGTTGATGCCGTGGGAGCGCAGGGATCCCTGGTCCTTGAGCAGCTGCCGGCGCTGGCGGAGAGCTTCGATCTTCTTCTGCATGGAGGCTTGCTGGGCGGTTGCTTTGGCCTTTGCTTTGAGCGCCGCCGCTTGCTTCTTCTTGGTGGCTTGCTCTTGCTCGTGCTGAGCTTTGAGCTCTTGCAGCTGGGCCTTCTCTTCCTCAAGCCATTGCCGCGCTGTTTCCCGGATCCGAGCTTTTTCGGCCATGCGCGCTTCGTCCCATGCTTCCAGCTGCTTGGTGACACGGCGCTTTTGCTTGGCGAGGCCTTCGCGGGTGCATCCTGGATGCCGCTCGTCCCAGAAGAGATACCCGTCGCAGCCGAGCACGTGGTCGAGACCCTCGACCGTGCGGGCAATCGACTGCCGCTCGAGGCCAAACCCATCTTCGCCGTCGGCCAGCGCTTCGGTTGTCGCGGCGATGTCACGCCAGTGGTCCCTCTCCTCTTCGGAAGCGTCGTGGAGGAAAGCCATTGCCTTACTCCATGCTCTTGAAGCTGCGTTCGACCGAAACGAGATTGCCGGCGCCTGTTCAAGCTGTACCTGGAACATGGGCTTCTTCTTTGGGTCGTCCTTTGCGGGCTCAATGTGGCAGCGCCACGCGATACCGTCGACAATTGTCCGCGTTTCGTACCCGATGGGGTAGAGCATCGTTGTCGTCCACGCTCCCGCGGTCTCGAGCTTCAACGAACCAAGCGACTGCACTGACACAGGACCATCAATGAGCTCACCCGAGCGCTCGAAAAGTTGTCGTCGTAGCATTGCAATTGAATGCATTTCGTCCCGAAGTGCGTTGATTGCAGTTTCAGGTGTTGCCTTGGTCACTCCATGCTCCTCAGGTTCCGTGGAACGAGCATCTTCCGAGGCACTATCCTCTGTTGCACAGGTACTAGGATCGTGACTTGTGGGTTCGCCTCTCGAGGAGTCATGTCTCGATGCAGGCGCGAAGAAAGTTGTGATCTTAAGCGTCGAAGTTTTGACATCTCTTCGTGCAGGCGCCTCCGTGTCCACGCGGAGCTCAGGTTTCTGTGATGTATGCGTCGAACTGTCATCCTTCACTTTTGCTAAGGGCAACGTCTCCACTGGCCCCATGGAACTTGAAGTCGCAGGCTCCATCGTCGCGTTCGACGGGGTGTCGTGGCCCAACCTCGTCGACGTCACCTCGCTCCGGGCGGTCTCGACGGCAGCCACGGGTGCAGGCTCGTCACCATAGTCATGTGCATGCACCGAATCGTCTTCGGAGCTGCTCCTACTGCTCATGGCCCTTGGTCCGTCGGCAGCCCGCGCGGGTGTTCCGCAGTTCTAATTACAAGTCCAGGCCACTAACTGCTCACCTCGTTAGAAGAACACATGGTACGCGCGTTCCGATTGGTTCCCACCGATGTTCCCGCCACGTGGGGTGCGCCATTTGCATTTTATTACACGTAATTTTATTCGAACGGTTTCAAAGAAACTGGGGCCCCACAGTGCCCAACATATAGCATTGCACCCACGGGGTGTTGATAAATGCAGTGGAAATCACAATATTATTATTCACACCAACAATTCCTAGCACAACCCAGCGCCACGTCGGTCAATACAAACCGCAAGTCAAATGCCACGGCGTCCATCGTGGTCAATTTGACCATCGCCGATGGAACGGTCAACCACGAGCAACGACAGGCGCCCGTCGCTGCTGGTTGCGCCTACCGCTGCTAATTGCATCTGCTGCTGCTGGTGGTTTCCGCCATTGGCTGGGCCGTCCACTGGGGCAGCCGGGCGGCAAGGATATTTACAAGCCAATCGCCATGGCACTGCACGGGTGGAGGCCATGAACCCGCCCTCTGTAGAGAAGGCGTCAATGTACCTAAGAGAAGTTGTGTTCTACTGCAGGCGCGTCAAAACTTAGCTTCTTGAGGCAACTGTATATGACTCAAATGTACCGAAGTGACGACCATGGGACGCATATGCCGAAAATCGTTTATCGGAGTGCCATATCGCTACTCTACGCTTCGTCGGCAATCTGCTCCATGCGAGTCTTGAGATCGAATGGCACGGTCCAATGGGGAATCTGGCAGCCAAGCCCTCGGAGGCGTTCGATCAAGTGAATGAACTTTTTCATCGGACCAGCCTCGCCGCCACAATTACGACCGCGGCGAAGACACTCCTTGGAGACGATGAAGTGGAACGTCTGGCTCGGCGGCGAGGGATCCCATGCAATGGCTACGTAGTGTTCGTCCCACGCTAACGTGCATTGTTCGTGCGAGTGCGACAACTGGTAGCTGACGGCTCCCAAAGGCATTTTGGCGTGCGTACCTGGTGTCAGTGGTGTGTGCTGCATGATGTGGCACACCAGCTGCGTCGTGGTACAAAAGCCCGTGAACCCGCCATGAGGACGAGCTGGGGCGCTGTGGGGAGCATGAAAGGCATAGTCAGCCTCGGGAAACTGCGTCGCGATCAAATGCCATGTTGCGTCGGGGTACTCGTACGAAAGCGGTAGCTGCGACTGGTACAGGGGCACGCCCCATGTCCCAAACAGGCGGTCTTTTTCGACACTTGCTTCGCAGTCGAAGATAAACAAATTCCATTCGGAATATGTCGCCGGATGGGTACATGATATAGCTTGGCGAATGCGAAGCACCGTCTCGGCCATTGCCCGCTGATTCGTCTCGGACCGCTCGTGCTTGATGAGGCGCTCAAGGCCCTCACAGAGCTCCTTCGTGGCGGGGTACTCCATCCCAATCTTGCGCAACGTGGCGACGCGCCAGTCTTCGTTCCAATCATATGGACGGTTCACGAACGAAAAGGCCTCTTGTAGGCCTGGTACGCGCACTGCCACATCGTCCGCAAAGGCCACGAGGTAACTCAAATCAGCGGCTTGTGTATCCCACACAAACTTGATCGGGCCAAACATGCGCTCTTGAAAACACCAGGCGCGGACTAAGTAATCTCGCGGTGGCATCTCCGGGTTCAGATAGGGGCCCAGCACGACAGACGTTGCGTTGGCGTAAATCTTCCCCATGATGGTCACCTGCGCGACCTTGTCGTCGTTGCTGGACTGATCGATGCAAACGTAGTCAAGCCAAATACCAGGGCCGAGCTGCTCCACATACTGGCATAGGTTCTCAGCCTCTTGGGGCAGCAGCTCGCATGAGTATGGAGTCTCCGCGTCGCACTTGACTGTATACGTCGTCGTGCCTTTGCGGTCCTGCCATCGGTGCGAGATCGCGTGCACCGACGCCGAGATGTCGGACCGCGTGCACACGATTGTCGCGTCGCCAACCGAAATGGAGAGGATCACACGGGCTTCGGCACCGGCGGCAGCGTCACTCATGTTGGAGGGGATGTGTGTCGCGTACGGTGTCGCCGGCGGTACCACCGGCGCCATTTGCCCGTCCTGGAGCACACTACTACCGCTACCCATTGTTGCCGACCACCGATCCAAGATTGTAGAAGGGATCCAAGATCGCAGAGGAAAGTGCTTGATCCACGACGAAACGTCGGATGCGCCTCCCGCTGCCACGTCATAAGGTACATTGAGAGGCAAAGATATTTCGACGGCCATAACCTTGCGTTGGAACCAAGTGGGCGCGTTGGCCGCATGCACTAGAGTTCAAGGCCTCTCCAATCGTTGAGGCACCGGTGCAAGCCACTTGGCTCTTAGCTGTAAGAAGTCTGCACGCCACGATTGGACGACGCAAGCTCGGTCATCCTCAGCCCTCGGGCACATCCTGTTTGCACATTGATGCAGTCGCAGATTGTCATACGCTAGAGCTTCTACGATGAAATGCGAATGGTGATGAGCTCTCAGCACTCACATAGCCATGCAGTCGGCGCAAAAGAGCTCCTAGGACTGGTAAGCGAGACCACGAATGCATTGGGTGCTCATACGATGGGAACTGTTCCTGGCGGGCGGCAAGCGTCATGGCGGCTCAGGTGCTCGCAAACTCGGCGGCGCCGCAGCATTGTACGGTGGTGACTCTCGGGGTGCTCAACCACCTACACGATACTGTGTCGCATTGCGAGTCGTTGGACTGGAACGATGTTGGGTCCGCGACCAACCTATCTTATGGCAGCTGCGATTGCCCCTCATGGATGCAAGGCTGCCGCCACGCCAGAGCAAGGTGCCGCAGGTGGCCAATCCAGGGCGCGGTATCTGGCCGACGCGCCATAAACGTGGCGCGTGGAGCTACTTCCGTCGATGGCCGAGTCTTGGCCGCCGGTTCCATGACGAGGCTCCATAGAAACGGGAGCCACGTTGAAGTTGTGGGGCGAATCTTCGGATCCCACTCTTGAAGAGGCCTTGTCCCGCAGTCGTATTTTCCGATCTTCCTCGCGACTAAACATGGGTCTATCCACGGACGTTCCCCGCCTTCGCCGTGCGTCGTCAGTGCGCGCCAAGGAAGAGATCATCGATTTGCACAATCTCGTGCCCATGAGCGTCAAAGCGACGCATGCTGCGGTGCCCCGCGCCCAAGTGTACCAGCTACCGACGTCGTCGCTCGCGTCAAACCACATCTTGCCGTCGTCCGCCACCGCGTTCGAAGGCTATGCCGCCGACATGATCGCCGACAGCTTAACACAGGACGCTGTCCTAGTTGAACTTGGCGTCCGGTACGGGCACATCGATCGTTGCCACGTGCTCACATCTGCGTAGCTCCGTCGCTTCGACGACAATGCTGCTCCAAGCGGCTGCGGACTGCGGTGGCTGTGGTGGGTACTTTGCCGTGGCCGACGATGCGGCAGCTGTTGAGGCCTTCGTCAACGATCTCACATCTGTCAGCCCGAGCGTCGTTTGCAACGGTGTTGCAGGCTCCATCGCGGACGCGGTGGAGCTGCTACCGACGACGTCTCGGCGCATTTACGTCCTTTCGCTTGCCCACCTGACACCGGAAGAGGCGCGAGACGTCCTTGCGCCGTTCGCGGCCTCATATTTGCAGCCCGACGATGTGCTTTTGTGCACCTTTCCCACCGTGCTCGTTGAGCCGGATGCCGTTGTACCAGTCGTTCAAGAGCTGCTGCACCCGTCGGGACCACTTGAATGCCACCGCGCGGCTCTGCAGCACGCCGAGCACAAGTCGCTCTTCCTTCGCGCTCAGTCACTAGATCCCGATGTCAAGGATGGTTGGTACCTCCTCGACACGCTGCTGGCGCCGTCGGCCATCACCGAGCTCCTCGCACCCTTTTACCATGCGGCTACATACTCGAACGCTACGAGCACGACGTACTTGGTTCAAAAGCCATTGGCGACACTGACTCCACCGCCGCTCGTGGACTCGGGGCTCAAACACGCGCCGTCTCTCGAAGATCTAGAGAAGCTCTGGCGCAGCTGGGACGCTGGGAGCACTAAGGCACCGCGTTCGGCCCAGGCCCCCAAGCTGGAAGCGTGGGAAGCGCTTTGGGCGGTGTGGGACGTCGTAACGCTGGAGATGCTGCCACGGGCGCGTCTTGCTGAGATGATTGAGCATGTGCACGCAGTGACGGCCTTCGTGGTGGCCCAGCTCGATCAGGGCCTCGGCGATGCGGCGGCGGCACCAGTGGATGATGTGGGCGACGTCGATGGCATGGTGGCCTTTGCCAATGGCGTGCGTGATCGCGTCCGCGCCACATACACTGCAAACGACGTCGCACCGCCTCTGCGGCGCGTACTTTGGATGTGCTATGAGTACACAGCGCTCCGCCTCGAGGTACGTATCGAAACCTGTTAGAAAGATCTTATCGGCTCTAGGCGCTGCTGTCGCAAGCAGTTCAGTTCGAAGACCTCCTTCCGCCACCGCACCTCGTGCGCCCGCGCTTTTCAGTGCCGACGGAGGTGCCGGTGGTGTCGTTCATACCAATTCCCTCGGGGCGCGTAGTCCTTGGCCACAACGACAATGAGCAAGTCCACGAACATCCCTCAATCCCATTTGGCTGGGACAACGAACGACCGGCCCGAGCCGTGGAACTCGACGATTCAATCCTGTGTGAGATGCAGTCGCGGCCTGTCACGGTGAGCGAATACGCGGCCTTCTTACGCTCGGCAGAAAGTCACGACGGCCTTCTGCCGGCCTCCTGGACCGCCGATGGAAAAAGCGTCAAAACGGTGTTCGGTCCTGTAGCCGTTGAGGTGGCTGCCAATTGGCCCGTGTTCGTATCGTGCGACCAGGCGTCGGCGTACGCTTGCCATGCGGGGCTGCGCCTTCCACACGAAAGCGAACTGGTCGCCATGCGTCTGCCGGGCCATGGGCGCAACGTTGGTCTGACGCACTGGGCGCCGACACCCGTCGCAAGCAACGCCCACGGCTGGGTGGCTGAGAACGCATGGGAATGGACGTGCGACACACTGGCGCCCCATGACGGCTTCATCCCCAGCGCGCTGCACCCCAGTCACACAACTGACTTCTTGTAAGGGCACTGGTCGCATTCCGGGACTCACGGTGCACACATGTGTAGCGATGGCCAACACAACGTTCTCGTTGGGGCAAGCTGGGCGACGCCCGCTAGCATGGCCGACCGGCGCACCCTCCGCACATGGCATCATCGCAGCTCCGGCCTGGCTTTTGCGACCTTCCGCTGCGTCAAGACCACGGTACCCCTGAGCTAGCCTGTAACCATTGATTATCGTAGCGTCCTTTGTTTGCGCGGCGGTAGATCCCTCTCGCCAGGGTGCCAGACATAGTGTAGCGCTCGACCCGAGCAGGTGGATGCCGCGATTGCAGTGAGTTGCATTTATGTAAGGAAAATGAATCCTCGGGCTGTGCCGCTGTGGACGGCTGTATCATTCGAAGATCGATGAGTGGTCTTTCAAACCTTGCTAGGATCCATGCATGCTTGTCTAAGAGTCGTGAATGAATGGGCAGAGTATCAGCTTGATGCCTCAAGGCAGAGACAAAAGGCGGTGCCTCAAATGTTAGAAATACTGCCCTGCGACGACGGTTCAACAAATGCCCCAAATGTTAGCAAAAAGGGTCACAGCCACGACATAAAAGGCAGTCATTCACGATTTGCTCAACTGGTGAGAGGCCCTAATGCTAGCGTTGACCAATGCCACTTAGCAGTATTCATACCTGCCTACCTGCACGAGTCAATTGAAACATTCCAAGGTCGACGGCAACATAATACGTTGAGCCTCTAAACTAACTTCTAGCTAAATTTGATCCCGCAAACTTCAAGTTCAGTACCCAAACTCCGAAGTTGACAAGGCCCGTAACAAAACATAATAATTTAAGGTTTAGTGGGACTATGGTTTCAGAACGGGGACGTCGTCGTCGTCGATATGATGCAAGTTGCGTCGGTTGCCTTGCGTCACCGGTGGCATCTTCTTTTCGACAACTTTGTCATGGGCTTCACGCGCCAGGCGTTTTTGGCGGTGCCGACATCGGAGTATGCTTGTGAGTATAACCGCGATAATAGTGGCGCTGACCAGGGTAATACCCATGTACATGTTGGGACCGTAGTAACTGGCGTCGTGGTTCACGAGCCAAAATGGTGCGTACGTGGTGCAACGGGGGCCACCCCAGTCGTTCTGGCACTGGCAAAGATGGGAAACGCACCGACCGGTTGCCACGTTGCCTTTAACAGTGCAGTCGTCGTTGCTAAGGCAGGTTGCGCCACCGCTCACCGGTTTGTCGGGATTTTGCGCATTCGTGTAGTCACGAATGTTGGCCTTGATAAATTGCTTTGTCGGATGTGAAGCTGGATCGCAGCCGACGCTCATTGTCGCCGCGTCTTGCCTACAATGCCATTTCTGTGCTTGATCTTTTACTTCGAAGTTGTACCAAATGCGGATGTAGTCGATCTCCATGTACATGGGAAACGAGTCGCAGATGTTGAGGTCTGTTGCGGTGGGTTTGCCACCGCGAC
>JNBR01000044.1:0-27454 GCA_002081595.1 Achlya hypogyna
ATTTCGAGGCCCCAGAAGCTATTTGCTCGAGGAGTGAGGCTGTCGCCGTTGTAAGTTGTGATTGACTCGAGGAGTTAGGCGAGATGGTGTTGTATTCCAGTAGTGTTAGCGAAGCTAGATGTCAAGGTCGTCGTCTAAGTCGTCGTCGTCCCAGTCGGGATCATCTTCGTCGATGAAGAAAAGCTGCTGCTTGCCTTGATGCGTATATGGCAGCTGGACCTTCTCCTTGGCCTGCTGGTCCTTCTCCGAGATCGCAAGGTTGAAGCTGACGTCGGCGGCCAAGGCTGTGGCTGGCGACGGCTCTGGCGCAGCCACTTCGCCGGAGCACAGAGGGTCTGTCGATGCGTACACGCGAAGAGAGTTGGCGTCGAGCTGGAAGTAATCGATGGCCTCCGTTGCTTTGCCGTTCTAGCGAGTGGCGCTGGAGTGGGCAGCGTTGAGACGGCGTACCTGGCTGCGGCGGATCATGACGACAGTGCCGTCCATGCCAGGCGGAATCGTCCTCTTGCTCTCTTTCGACAGGAAGTGGTGGGCAGCGATCGACGCCGGTGTCTCCACGAGGAGGTAAACGGTGGCCTGAGCCTAGGGTCGTTGAGTTGATGGTTGGTCAAGGACGCTCTCAACATACGCGTAAAGCGTGGACCATGTGCTTGGGGTGCACAGAGGCGCTGAAGCGGGTGATAAGTGCCAAGACACCGCTGACTACGAGTTCGAGTGAGATCGATCGGTCATGACGACTAAACGGACGCTTTCGCAAGGCGCGGACGGCTTGAAGCACGCAATGGAACGAAGCAGATTGCAGGAGCGGTGTAAGCGAGTCGATGACGACAACCGTGGGCGATCCCGTGGCGGCTGCCGTCACGTCAGCCAGCACCTTGTCAACAAGAGACCCGGGCTCGAGCCAGCCGCTGACATCGCCGGTGTAGTTGAGCACGCTATCGCCTGTTGCTACTTCGTTTTCCTACAAGTAAACGTTGGCGCAAAGCATGCCCTGTCGATGCGCAAACCAGTTGCACGTGAAGCACGCAGGCATTCGAGATCCACGAGACGGCATGAGCGAGGACGATGCGACCGGCGCCGAGCGTGGCCTCGTTCTCCTCAACAAAGACGACGTCCGCGTCTTTCGCGCCGTCGTGGCGCGGCAGCTTGCGCTTGAAGTAGCCCTCCAAGTGGCTCTCAAGGGCCCGGCCGGTCGCCATAGCTGCAGGTCGCTTGCAAATGGCTCGTTTTCATTGGCTCCTTTTCATTCATGGTAAAAACCCCAGCCAAACGAGTATTGTCGTCCCCAAATACTTTGCCTCGATGCACACCAACGTGGTTCCCACCGATGACACCTTTGTGTCTGGGCATGCAAGTCTTTCTGTGAAGTAGGCTGCCGAACGCGGTGCTATTTGGAGCGAGCACCAGGGAGTAGAGCTGCAGCGCATGGCATTCGCTGGAGCAGCTAAACGCGGTCAGACACACCCATATATGACACCGGGCTCTTCCTCTCAAGCCAGCCAGTGGCTGTACAGCAGCGACGCGAGAGGAGCGCTCTTACGAGCAAATACATCGACACTTTGAATGTCTACCAAAGCACGAACTTGGGTGGCTTCAAACAAAGGCTAAGCAACTTGCTCGTGGCTAAGGCCCATATTGCTTGGGCCCTCTGCAGGCGACTGCTGTATGTTCGTTAGGCAAGCCCGGCCAGCCCACCCGCGACACCCGATAGGCACAGCGCGCATCTACGGCGGCAGCGCTTAGAGCGCTCACGTGGCCGTAGGCGCCGCACAGCGTTGCTTGAGCCATGATGATGAGCAAAGTTTTTGAGCAGGGCAATATTGCAGGATCTATTTTTAGGCAGCAAGTTTCGAGGAGCTGGGAATAGCAAACACTCGAGATGGACGCGGTGGCATCGGCGCGGACGCAAGGTACTGCGGGCAGCCGCAAGTACCGCAAGCTTGCATCCAAGGAGAGCGTCGACGATGCGCTCTTCGGTCGCGCGTCCAAGGCCAACCGCGACGGCGACCGTTCGCGCCAGGCTGGCCGGTGGGCTTCGATGCGTCGTTGTCGGCAACCTCGTGGTATGTAGGGAAATCGTTCGAGGTACGAGCAACCAGGAAGTCGACAAGCCAGTGGCAGCTGCCAAGAAGAAGCCCCCGGTGGCGATCGCGACGGTGCTCCCGCCGTCCGAGATCGCGCGCATTCGTGTGCGCCCCAGTGCGTTTGCCACTTAACCTCAGTGCATTTTGTGTAGAGCACGACACGAATCCTGACGGACTCGGACCGCGAGGCCATCGCAGCAAAGAAGGAAGAGGACATGGAGCGACTCAGAATACATGCCCGGGCCCGAAAGGTACCTCGAGATTGCCCTTGGCCAAGTGCAATCTCTCCATAGCAACACATGATGGAGCGGGCGGCGGAGGCTGCCACCCGCGCGCCAAAGTCCGAGATCGAGCAGATCTTCGAGGCTGAGAACGAAGCGATTCGGAAGCGCGCCGCGATGCTCAAAGACCAAGCCCACGACAGTGTCAAGCTCATGAAAACGCTGGGAGCTCGGGCAGCAGCATTCACGATCCGCGACGAGCAAATCAAGCGCAAGCACGAGCTCGAGGAAGTGGAGTCCATGCAGCACGAAAAGCTCAACGTCATGATGGAGCTGGACCGCCTCGAAGGCTTGAAGCGGCAAGAGGAGGTCGCCGAGGACAAGCGCTTGAAGCGCATTCACGACCGCAAGGTCCTCGAGGAGCAGATTCACGAACGGCGCGTCGCCAAGGAACTCGAGCAGAAGGCCATCGAGAAGGAGGCGGACGAGATGCTCGAGAAGATCCGCCAAGCGCAGCGCGATGACGAGCGGAAAGAAAAAGAAAAGTTCGACCGCGCGCAGCGCTCCATGGAAGAAATCAAGCGCTTCAACGAGAACGCAATGACCCGCAAAGCAGAGCAGGCCCGCCAGCTGGCGCTTGAAGAGGAAAAGGTGCTTGCCTACCAGCGCAAGAAGGATGAAGATGCGCGCTTGCGCGAAGAAGATGAGGCGCGCAAGCGACACGAAGCCGAGCTGCGCTGCGCCAAGCTGCGCTCGACTCAAGAGAAGGCCGCGAACGAGAAGGCGCAGCTCGACGAGCTCCGAGCCAAGCGCGCTGTGGAGGCGCGGGAGCGGGCTGCCCGCGACGCCGACGTCGCACGCGAGGCCAAGTTGCGCAAGGAAGCGGAGGAGTTGCGCATCTCGCGCGAGGCACAAGCGAAGCACCGCCAGCGCTCCAAGGTGCAGGAGGCTTTGCAGCAGAAGCGCGAGTACGAGAACATCATCGAGCAAGTCGAGGTACAGAAACGACAGTTTCAGGCCAAGGAGGAAGAGAACGCGACGAAGCGCGCGGGCCATCGCGTCGCGCTGCAGAAGCAGATCGAGGAGAAGCAGCGCTTGGCCAAGGAGCACTTTGCGCGCGTGCAGCTCGAGGGCAAAGCGCTCAAGGAGGAGTACGCGCAGGAACTCGCCAAGCTAGAACGCATCCGCATCGAGGAAGTCGCCGAGCTCGAAGAGGCCGGCGTCAACCCCGCGTACCTCGCGGAAATGAAAGCACTTGACATCGCTAAGGCCCGCGATCGCTAAGCCAAACTAGTTCATATAGGTAGCAGCGTTGCCTGTCGTCGCGTGGAGGAGAAGCGCCTGGAGAGCTTGGTCTCCTAACACATATTCCTGCTTGCCATATCTGTGCCCGCAGTCGAGGCCACGGCTGTCCCTTGACACCCGACGCACGGCAGACGTCCCAGGCAGAGAGCGGCTCGTGCTTGGCCCTTTCTGCAGGCACTTGGAAGCCCAGCTAGCATCCCCGGCACCACCGCTCTGTGTCCCGTAGTGCCAATGGCGTCGCAGAGGCAGAGGTAGCTGCCCGGGCCATGGCCCTGCGAGGCGCCTGCATGGATCAAGGAACGTGCAAGTCCACCAGGTGTCTATTCATGCGGACGTCTTAGGGATACCGCTTGGCAATCCATGCAAGGAGCCATTTGAGGTGCGTGAGTAAATATTTCAGCGCCCGCGTCCATTGCTCGTCGTTGCCGCCGACCGAGATGGCGAGTTCGCCGATCTTACCTTTGAAGATCTTGTACGGGAAGCGCAGCGATGGCTCTTCGCGCATGGCGCGGTTGCCGGCCTCTTCAATGCACTCGAGGAAGAACACAAGCGCTTGGTTGAACTTCTGGCGCTGAAAGAAACTGCCGTCGCTGAAGAGCGGATACTCCTTCTTGCGTTCTTTGCCGTGCGCCGTGAGCATCTTCGAGTAGCTTCCACGGGCCACTGGTGTGTGGCGGCTGAACGTGAGGTTGGCGCGGCTCGCCACCGTCGCCACTAGCAGCGTAGCCTGCCCCAGCGCTGCGTTGATCTCGGTCCACTCGACGGGCTTAGACGGCAGCCGCCCGAGCCGCAGGCCGTTGATCGTACCGAACGACCCGTCGTGCCAGATGTGAAAGGCATCATTGAAGACGTTGTAGCGCTGCAGGCAGCGCAGCACGTCCGATGCATGCACGGCGAACGTCGCAACGGAAGCGCGCTCCTCTTTGGTGGTGGTGTGGCCCAGCTGGACGATCGCACCCTCCTCGAATGCCTCGCGTTGTAGCCCAGCGAGCTCCGTTGCGCACGACCAAATGAGCTCGCGGTTCCGGAGCAAGAGCGCGCTCTCGTCGTCAACAAGACGGAGGAGGTCTTCCAGCGCCCGTGCCTTGGCCTCCAGTTCCTCGAGACTCAGCGTTTCCAGGTCGACCTCGTCGTCGTCCTCGTCGACGCTCGAGTCCTGCCACATCAAGTGGCTCATTTTCGCAGGCGGCTTGGGCCGGCCCTTGGCCTTAACTGGCCGCATGCGCAGTCCGACCAAGTCCGGATCGTCGCCGTCATCAGCAAGGTAGTCGTCGTAAGCAGCGTCATCTGCGTCCAACTGCGCAAGCTCTCTGATGCCCATGAGCCTCTAAAGATGGAATGGGCGGCTACGTACATGCGCAGAGTTCGCTGCAGTGCTTCGGCGCAGGAGTGGCACGTGGGCGTCTTGAGCGATGAGAAGTGCAAGCTACGGATGGGTAAGCGGCCGCGCATGGCCAGACACGTGCCTGCGGTCCATGACTTCGTTCCACCAGCCTTCCTCCGTGTGTCGGATTTTGCGGTGCCGCACGAGGCGGCGCCGGCGGGCGCGCTGCATGGAGGTGCTGCTCAAGAGCGCGTCGTCCAGTTGCGCAAACGTTGCGGCATAAAGCCAACCCTCGCCGTCACAGCCGGACACAAGCACATCGGGTGCCCAGTCGTCGAGCCAAGTGCTCGTGGACGATGTTTTCTCGGGCAACGAGTCAAGTGGCAGGTTGGAGTCGGCGGCGATGTACGCGGGGACGACTCCGGTCGCCCGTGCCCAAACGCCGTCGGCGAAGTACTGGTTCTCCCACACTTCGTCGCGGACGTAGACGTAGGCGTGGTCGGGCTGCCGGTCCAGAGCGTCGTCCTCATCGTTGGCGTCGCCCACCATGGGGTCAGGGATAGTTTGAAGGTGCAAAACCGATGCGAGCGATTCGTCCGAGGCGACGGCCTGGTCGATGGGCAGCACGGAGAGCGCAGCCTCGCATACGGCACAGCGCGGGCGCAAGTCGATAGTCGTGGGCTTGAGAATGAGCGCGAGTGACTCGGCCGACGGCGGCGGGAATGCCGTAGGTTCGGCCACAAGCAGTGGTAGTGGCCGCGGCTCCGTCCGTGCCGACTGACTCAAAAGGGACGGGTTGAAGGTTCCTGTACGGTGTTTGGTCTGCTTACGCCCCGGGGCGGACTGCGTCATGAGGTCGCGTATGTTCGGCGTCGATGCCGACGAGCGCATGCCCGAGCTATGGCCATGGCTTCGGCTGAGCGACTGTTGTATCGTCGGCGTCGCCCCCGTCAATGAAGCGTTTCTTCTCAATGAAGCTGACGGTGGTGCCGCCCCGATCGGGAACTGCCGGGTCGACGGATTCAAGGTGCTTGTGGGCTTCATCCTCACGCCTTCCGCTTGCCGGCCGAACTTGGCCTTCGCGAGTTACCTCTGCAGCCGCCCCCGCTGATTGGTCACAATTCCTACTTCGAACTTCGAGGACCTGTGTCACAGGCTAAACACACCCAACCTGGAACCGCCCCAAACGCAATTAAATCGGCTTGCAGATTGATTCAATGCGAAAGGTGTTGGAGCGTTTTTGCACATGAGCGACACCATTGCCAACGCACATAATGGCACCAAGGGTGATATTACAGAATGTATGGGATAGAAAGAGATGCACCGCGCGGATTGTGGTCGCCACGTGCAAGTCCTTGTCTTTCTCGCATGAACAATCGACAACGCCGTCACGTTACGAAAATTGCGTGATGGTAGACTTGATAACGTGCATTGCTTTAGAGAATTTGACTCTAACGTTAATTAACGCGATATTGTTTTGTGCAAATTTTACGTTGTTTTGAGTTGTTTCCCTTTAGGGCCTCAACGCTGACATCGCCGCCTTCAAAGGGCCCCTGTCCACTTGTAGAGCCGGGCAGCCTACGGCCCATCGAGGGATTTGTCGGGTGTACCGTTTATCGTGAGGCTGTGCTTTACGCTGACGTGTGCTATCCTTTCCCATTGCACTCAATGCAAAGATATTAAACGCACAAATCGCTACTCGATATGCCATTGTGGCATGAATATTATCAAGCCTCCTGCAGTCAGTCCTTGCTAGTAGAGATGCGCCTGCGGTGTTAGTACACCTCGCATTGCGACTGGGGGGTCGAACAGTGTATTGAGTTGCTGCTTGCTAACAAAATATGAGCACAGCGGGTGGTGTCTCCACGGTTGTTTTTTCGATTCCACAAACCGCATCGAGCTCGTGGATATGTTTGCGCATGACGGCAAGTCGGAAGTCGAATATATTATCGTTGGCGATGCCCCCCTTCGAGGACCAGTTGCCGACAGCTTCCCCAGGGCTCTATCTCAACGGTTCCCTTGCCGCCCATAAGACAGCAATTGTTATTGAACGCATTGCCATACGCAAAGCATCTACAACAAGCTCGATGAGTCTCGTGGGATTAAAGTTGACTCAAAGTGTGTCAACGCCACAGTAAAAGCTTCGAACAGTGTCCGACGTGTCGATGTATTGCTCCCGCTCTTGTGTGCATTTCGTTGTGGGCAACCACCAATCTCCATAATCATTCCCATCCCCCATAAGCCTTGTCGATGGAATGCGCGCTTCGTGCACACGGCCCACAACTTCAGTGCATTGTCGGTGGCTCACACGTGCACCTGTGATATCAATCCACCCGCTTCTTCAACCCCCCGTCGTGGAAGCCAATGCGTGCAAGGGTGGCTTCACAGAAGAGCAGCAAAATTTGGAGCCATTTTCCGAACGCTGCGGCAAGGATCCGACGGCAAGAATGGAGGAAGCATCGCGATTGCCATTCCGACAGCGACCAGTTTGAATGAGTATCTTTGCCCGCTCATTCGTTCCGCCTGTCCAAGGCGCAATAAGATGACCGTCGATGCCAGTTCCCGGTGCAGCACAGCTCCCTCACAAGCACCGCGGTGCCGTCGGTTCTGGTGGACACCTCACAGCACCTGTGATTGGCTAAAAATATTAGCATTGACGACATACGATTGGTCCAGATTACGGCAAACTCAGCACAATATTTCAACGCGGTCTGTGTCTCATGTCATGTTATAACACGCGTTACATCCCTAACAAGGTGCAGTTTTATATTCCTCGCAATTTTGTTGGAAATTGTCCGATGCAGCCGCAGAGCCATGTCGAGTCAAAGGCAGGCGTCCACCAGGATGGGATCGAAGCTCGGTAGGCTGCGGCGATGGCGTTCGCTTGAGCTCCACTGTCGTCGTGACCAGGAAGCTATTTTTTCAGAATATTTGATGGACTGGAACATGGTACCAGGTGGATGGAATGATGGCTACTGTAAAATTTTAGATGGGGTTGCAATGGGCAGGTGCAAATTGATGGCATTTGCCAACTCGCTCCATGAGACTCACTCGCCTAAGCCTCTTGGCCGGACTCGTCCTCGCCAGCGCTCTCAACACCGACGGCAACCTCACGGCTAGCAATGACACTGGCCCCGGACCCGTGACGACGATCCCGACACCTGTCACGGTGACACCGCCACCGACAACGACGGTGGCGCCAACGACAACGCCAGTGACAACACAAAGCCCTGCACCAACGACGAACCAGCCCCCTGTGACAACAGCACCTCCAACACAGGCACCGACGCAGGCGCCGACACAAGCACCGACACAAGTACCGACGCAGGCTCCGACACAAGTACCGACGCAGGCGCCGACACAGGCACCGACAAGGCCTCCGACACCCACCGCGGCGCCTGTTACGCAAACTCCTGCAACAGTTGCGCCAAATCCGGCGCCCACTACCACCCAAGGCAATACAGCCCCTTTGGAGGCTCCTACACAAAGCTTAACGGCATTGCCCACGTCTACTCCCGCACTCCGCCAGGCGACGCCGGCGCCGACTGAGACCGAGTCCAAGGCACTCGGTGTTTGGCCCGTTGTTGGCATCATCTGCGCGGGCGCTGTCGTGCTGGCGTCTGGCGTCGTGTGTTTCATCAAGCGCCGGACGATGCGCCAGTCGGCGATGATGTCTCAAGACGACCCTCTGACGCCCACGCACGCCGCCGGAGCTACAGGCTTCGGCGTGTACGAGCAAGAGGCGTCACCAGCTACAGGGTCGCCAGAGGTAGACCTCGCGCCAATCCCGATCCGCGTTGCTACGACTACGAACGACAGCTACCTCGAGGAGCAGCGGCCCCCGCAGCTCTGGGAAAGCACGCTCGACACGTCGTTTGCCTCCGAGGACCAGAGCATGTCGGATTCCTTCATTTCCCGCAGTAGCAGCCTCGGCAACGACACCTTTGTCCGCTAGTCTTAGTATTAATTTATCCATCATTTGACTGTACGAATGGCCACTGTCCTAGATGCAGTGGCTCGCCTTGATGCAAAAGGAGCTGGTATCCCCAGACAGCAGTGCAATGCGATGTCGCCAAGCATCGAAGACCCAGTCAACATCGCGGGCACAAAGTCTTGAACACGCGTCATGAATACAGAGATGAATAAGAGTGGTTAGCCAGAGCGGAAGCCGATGAGGAAGCCCGCAGCGTAGCCCGAGCCCGCAGGAAGGCTGAACTCGAGGACGTTCATCATTTTCTTGTACATGGCCTCAATGTCCTTGGAGTCGAACTTGCCATCCTAAGTCGAAAGATTCGATCGCGCCCACCAAATCGCGAGAAATACCTTGTTGAAGTCGAGCATGTCGGTGATGTCGCGCTCGAGCTTCTTGTAGTTCACGTCGAGGTAGCCGTAGTACGACGCTGTTTGCATGGCCATGAACGCGCAGCCGATCATGACGGCACCGACTTTAGAGACCTTCTTCAGGGCAAAGCCCGAGCAGGCGCCCATCATAAAGCCCCACGAGATTTGCCCGCCTTGGCCGGAAGCGAGGAAATCGTTCACGCGTGCCTGGAGGTCTTCCGGCGACGTGGGTACGGACTTGGTCAGGGTTTCGAGAAAGCTCTGAAGCTTGGCGACATCGAACATGTCGCTCTTCTTGTCCTCGTTTTTGTCACCGCCCAAGCACTGTGCATCGTCCGAGCTCGCAGCGACAAAAAGGCCAAACGAGAGCATGGCCTGAGCGCCCGTGCGGTACAAAGACATGTCTGGCGCTGGCCTAAGAACAACATCAGCCATGGCGGCACACACTGCGCGACGCACGCGGCCAATTCGAGCTGCCGCAGAGGCTGCGACGGCGCCATGCGGGTCGCGGGCTGTTGGTACAGGTTCGTCGGGGCGATGTAGGCGCGCGCCTTCAGTTGGCGGCGAAGGATGGGGCGGCTGCGCTGGCCCACGGCGCGAAGGGATTGCATCATCTCTGGTCTCGTCGTCGGGAAATGAACTGCGCGTCTCTGTTGACTCGAACATGCTTGCTCTATGCATCCGGTCGATCCGGATACGGTGGTGGACAATACTAAAATCGAGATTATCAAGTGCGCATTAACCATTTTTGCTGTGTGTACCTTGTACATATCGTCTGCTCGTCTGATGACAACTTCAATGTATTGCACGAGTGTGCGGCTCTCATCCTCGACAGGCACCTTGATGATTTCAGAGCTCCTCGGTGTTGTCGATTTGAATGGATAACTTGGTCAATAATTTGAACGAAAATGATATTTTGTAATATTTTCTTGTGAAATATACCAATGGGAGTTCGACCTTTTTATGACATTTGCATCTTGTGCAATGGCGTTGCCAAACTATACGTCGATAGAGCACAGTGCGTGGAACAAAATGGTTTCGATGTTAGCGCGTGGACAAGAAAGATTCATACCCGTATTACAGTAACTGAGGATTGGTACCGAAGTGAAATGTTCCTTGTCAAACAGTGCTGTTAAAGTATTCCATGATCAAACCAGTATGCAACAACAGCGTGCCGTTCCCTCTTGGTCACTGGATTTTGTAACTTGCTGGCCCAACCACTGTGAATTAATCCTGCGATAGTTGACGCCGGTGACGAGTGCTATACGTTCGTCTCCATAATCTCCCTCTTCATCGCCACTTGTTTGCATTCGAATCCGTAGGGCGGCGTGGCAATGGATGGAGCTTCGGCGTGGTTTAAATACGTGTACAGATATTGCGGCGTGCACCAGTACACTTGTGCACTTGCAGTATTCCCAATGGCCACATTGAACTTTACGCTTGACTGCCATTTATTGGCTGATTAAAACTTATTATTGACCAATGAGCCACGCTTGAGCCATCCGGTGAGTCCGGATACCATTTTTTACAAATAAGAAACGCAACATGGCAGGGGTGAGCGACCGGTTCGTCAAGTGCCCCTCGTGCCATGTGAACATCCCCAAGGCCGACTTGGCTCTGGACGAAGGCCGCGCCCCCACATGCACATTGTGCCACAAGCCTCTTCCTGCCGCGCTTTTCGCGGATGCTGCCTTGGCTCCCGCGCCAGCCAAGACCGCCACGCAGCGCCGGTGGGTCGAGCTTAAGTCCCGCCGCGGGAAGACGTACTATCACAACAACGAAACAGGCGAGGACCGGTGGGACAAGCCCGCCGATCTCGATGTGACTGTCTCCGTGCCTGAAGCTGCGCCGTCCTTCAGTACGGTTGAGCTCCACATGCGGTTCTACATGTGCTTGTAGTGCCGTTCCAAGACGACCCCGTCAAAAAGGCCATTCTGCTTCAGCAAACCAAGCAAGACGCAAAAAAACAAGGCATTCCCGACAGTGTCGTCGATGCCATGGCGAAACAACAGGCTGCAGCGGAGCCTTCGTCGATCGACGGAGCGATCGCCGCCCTAAAGAAGGCCCAAGGCTCTGCCCATGGCTCGGAGCCGGCGATGATCCCGGCCCCCGTCAAGTCGCCAAAGAAAACCGCGCCGTCTCCTGCTCCAGCGCAGGAGATCGATGAAGTTCCGTCGTCGTCTTGTGGGATGATGTAACGATGGAGCTCAATACGTGCATACACATACGAGTAGCCATCGTCGGCGGGCTTTAAGTGTCGTCTTTGAGAGGGATGGTCATCTACCGTGGCGGTCTTGCCATGCACGCAATTGCCGCCAAAACATTCGCTCGATCGTAACTTGTTACGTCATCGCCGCCACCCTACGTCGAGCAGTTCGCCAGCGACAGATCTTCCATCCTCTACGCTCTGTAGGCAGAGTGTTGTAGAGTGCCCAAGTAGGAGCGTGTCATCTCGAACATGGAGCCATAAGCGTGGCCCACGTGCAGTGTACACGCAGGGATCTCAGATCGGAGCTACTGTTCCAGGTGCGACCAGCCCAACGCACCCACGGGTTTATGCAGCCATTACACCACCTGTCACCCGCGTGACGCCCATCGCCGCTTCGTCGCAAGCTCAGCGAGGCGGTCGGGTTTGCTTGGCTGCACGCGATGGCTTGCAGAAGCAGTCAAGGGCCCAAGGAGCGCTGGGACATTTCCCCATCAAAGCGGTCGCTGCGTCGTTTTGCCCAATCCCCGGATGGTAACCAGATCTGAGTTTCCGGGTAAAACCGAATTTCATGGTTTGTCCCAACCGATGGAATCGTTGAACATGACGGCTTGGGACCCCGCAGCCTTGTTAAATGAGCGCCAAGCTCTGACTTCAGCTCAACATCACGACAAGATTCAACTCGACTCTAGCAATGATGGATGTTTGCCAATGGGCCGTCCGCCAGGGTTGCAGCGCCCTAGAAACGAGATTCAAGGCGTGTGTCGGTGCAGGGAGGTCAAAGGCCGGATGGAATCTCGGCGCTTGAATGCGAACACAAATGCTTTGATCTGCGTCCAGTGTTCGCTTCTTGACAATGGGTCTAAGAAGATTACCAAGCGATGCTTGGAGTGGGAGATTTACGCTCAAAACATAGCGTAAACACTGCAATACCCGCGAAAAGTTTATCAAAGCAGTCGAGGACGGGACAGCATTGAATGCTGGGCCACAACAGCCACCGTGAGTTCTTCCTCAGCACTTGCAGACGCCTGTAGGCGGCGCCAAATTCTTTCGCCTCGAGAGAACTACCGAGCCCAGTTGGCCGTCGAAGTCTGAGCGATCAACACAAAGCAAGCTAGTTTTGTCGATAGCACACTTCGATCTTACTGCGCCAGCTAGCAAACAGATGAGCTTCCTTGCTGGTGTGCCTGCAGCCACGATAGGACATGGCTGAGGATGAGCGATTGATGAATCTTGCAACGAACGCACGATGCAGTTGACAACCGCTGACTATTTTGGTTCGGCTTCGAGGGCTGTTGGGACAAACCTCCGTCTATTCCGGTCCTAATTAGGAGGAGCTTCGGCTCGGACTAAGAATAGGACTGCTCGTCCTCAGTAAATTTCTCTCCAGAGCGACGGCCAGTCGACGCGCGTGCACGAGCCGAGCATGACAAGCGAGCGTGAGAAGATGGACATGCACCGCGAGTACATGAAGCGGTACCAGCAGCAGGCGTCGCATCTGACACCCGACACCGTGCTTTACAAGGATCATTACGTGGCGCTGGGGATCGCGAGGACGGCGACACACGCGGAGATTCGGGCTGCCTACCGAAAGCTCGCCCTCAAGTATCACCCCGATCGCAACCCTTCCAAGGAGGCCGAGGAGCGTTGGGACGGTGTACCAGCGGCCTACGCTGTCCTAAGCAACCCTAACGATCGCAGTATGCCTTGTACACGGTCAACGAGCATTCACAAGCTTTGTCTAGGCAACTACGATGCGTCGCTTGAAACTCGTGATGCCCTTGTGCTCTTCTATTCGACGTACAACCCCGCAAAGCTTGACCAATGCACAATCCAGGCCGTGATCGACGGCTGGCATGGTCGCGAGGTTGAACTTTTCCGCATGCTCAGCGACAAATACGAGATCGCCGCGCATTCGGGCACAAAGAGCGCTAAAGACCTTACGGACATCCTCAACATGCCCGAGGAGAAGGCAGCTGCCATCAGCAAGGACAGTGTCGCGTCGGCACCAATGCCTCCCACCAACTACTCGCTCTGGGAGGGCCTGCGGTATCTTAGCCAAGGCGTTTGTTGCGCCGTCAAGAAGTCGTATTACGAAGTCAACTCGCAGGTACGAACCCCCACCCGTATTGCTACCTTGCTCACGCCCCTCGGTAGAGTCCCGGCTTCATCGACCTTGCCCGCAACACCGACACACCAGGAACTGCTCCGCCGACAGCCGAGGCGGACTTTTCAGGCAAGGACAAGTCGCGGGGAAAGAGCGATGCAATTTCGCCCGAGACGGAGGCCACAAGCAGCAACGACAGCGACGTGCCGGCGCCCGTGGTGCCCGAAGCCACGACCGGCGTCTTTGCGACTGCAGTGTGAGGTGTGCGCAATCCTTATCGTATACTACTACTATATATATTCCATGCCGCTTCACCACTTGGCCGCATTGTCATCGCTGCGCTTGAGGCCCCAGCGACGCGTCGCCGGGTCGAGGACCGCGTACTCTGCAGAACGCTCCATAAGCCATCATCACTCCGAGAGCTTACGTACCTTGGAGAAGGCTCTTGCAAATGTCGGCGGGAATGTTGTGCTTGTCGATGAGGTCGGTGCGGGCCACGGACGCCGCCTTCTTGAACTACACGATGCCGTGAGATGGACCCGAGCGAGGAGCGGCGGTACCTCGTCGACGAGGGCAGTGCGGTAGGCGACATGGTCCTTGAGCAGCGAACTCTTGGGCAGCACACAACCGCGGACCACGGTGGCCACGCGATCGATGCAGGCGCGGAGGTCATCCTTCGCGACAGTCGGCAACAGCGCACGGAGCTCCTTGAAGTGGAGCACCTTGTCTATGGACTCATGAGCGATGGCTGGAAGGAGGAGACCGATGTACCCGTTGTGAGAATGTCCAGCACCTTCTTGTCGAGGTCGTCGGTGCCAACCATGTCGACGTCAGTGGCCGCCGGTGTGCCGTCGTCGTCCGCCTTGTAGCTCAATGCACGCAGGTATGCAGCGGGGGTGACGTTGAAAGCTACGGGGGCCTCCGTTTCACTGAAGAGCTGCTCGAACTCGTCCTTGTCCTCGTCCTCGCTCTGAACTCGAAGACCGATCCACTTCTCGCTTTGGATCAAGTTGCGCTTGTACGCATACGAGCTCTGCATGGCGGCAAGCGCGCGCTCGGACTGGCGCTTCTTAAACTGGACTTGGACCTCCTTCAGGTCCGCAGTCTCCGTGGCGGGTGCCGGCTTGGCGTCCGCCTCCATGTCGACGTCCTCGTTGTCTTCTTCCTCGTCCGAGTCTTCGTCGAGATGGTGCAGCGACGGGCGCAGCTGCATGATCGACGTGACGGGCGTCAGGTGAAGCTGGCCCTTGCGGAATGCACCAACGGCGTAGTTGGACACAGGCGTTACAACGCTGCTCGTGAGCGGCAGGAGCGACGGCAACGGTGTGTGGTCGTCCGCATTGTAGTTGGTCTCCGTATTGACGGGATAGTCAAGTGTCACCATGGCATTCTCGGGCTTGTACTTTGCTTGCGTTGGCCGGGTGAGCATGCCACGGTACACGGGCCGCAGCGGGTACTGAAACACATGCCTACGCAACGCGCCCGTGAGTCGAGCGCGGAGAGTCCATGCACGTACAGGTTGCCACGGAGGATGTCGGCCAGGTGCACTGGGATCTCGCACACGACGGGGTCTTCCTCGGCCATCCTTCGTCACCACGGATATCGAATGCTGGCGCTGATTGGCTCAGAAATGCTGGTTTATTTTGGCTGGCATATGCCGAATTTAAATGCCCCGAATTTAATCCAATCCATGTGACATGCGCGTATTATCGGCGTATCCCGAATTGTACTTGTTTGGGATGTGCCGAATCGAAATTGTGTGCCTAATTAGGAGACCGTCAATAGCCCCAGCTGCTGCCATTTTGGCCGTCATGTTTCGTGCAAGGTGATCCATGTGGACTGATCGTGCTCGATGCTCATGTTACTGCTGCTGGTAGCAAGTACCGCAATCTTCTTGGCACGTCGGCGCCGCGTGGAGACTGGTACGAGGAGCTGCAACTGGACGCGACGCGACTGGACCTGTACCCGCTTGCGGCTTCAATCTCGCATCTCGCTTTCCCTTCGCAGTACAATGGTATCTTCTTCCGGCCGTGAACACTTGACCACACATGCGATGTAGCAGGCGCTTGCGTCGAGGTTAAGAGCATCGATCACGTGGGCAAGGCCAACGCCCTGCCGACACCGGTATACACGTAGGCATGGCGTCGTCGCGCACCACTGAACTCGTAGGCACGGCTTCTCCGTGGCCACAACCAGCGCGTGAACACCGTTGCCTTTGCTCCTTTTGACGCATCCACGATCTTGGCCTCGGGCGGCGACGACAGCCTCGTCAAGGTCGGCGCATCTTTCTCTTCCTTATCACGACGACCCGTAGCTCTGGAACCTCACGAGCGACGGCGATGACACTTGTGCCTGGACGAGCGACGCTTTCTCGGAGCGCGTGGTTTCCATCGAGTTCCATCCGTCGGCCAAGGACGTTCTCTTGGTCGCAACAATAACGGGGCTACATGTGGTCCACCTCGATACGCACGCGACGCAGCCAGCCGCCAGCGCGCACCCAGCCGCCATCACGGGCGCTACATGGAACGCCGACGGCAGGTAGCCCCCGACGGCCACTTCGCGTGCTAATGCCATCCGCCCATAGCCTTGCGCTGACCGTATGCCAAGACAACATGCTGCGTGTTTGGGACCCGCGGGCTGCCAGCGTTGCTCTCGAAGCGGCCGCGCACCAAGGCCGTAAAGCTGCAAGTCTCGTTTGGGGCTTCGAGTCCTACTGCGTCACGGCGGGCTTTAATAAGCTGCAGGAGCGCGAGCTTTTCCTCTGGGACGTGCGAAGCCTGGGCAAGCCCGTGGGCCGAGAGCGTGTCGACACGGGCACAGGCGTGCTACAGCCACTCGTGGATGCCGACACCAAGCTGCTATTCCTCGGTGGCCGGGTGAGGCTTTGTCATTGCTGCGGCTCATGCGCCGCTAGGGCGATCGCAGCGTCCGCGCCTACGAAATCCAGCAAAAGAACCCAATCTTCGCGCCTCTGCAGCACACCGCCGTTGCCAACCCCACGTGGGGCTTGGCCCGGATGCCCAAGCTGCGCTGCGACGTGTTTGCGTGCGAGGTGGACCGTGTGCTGTCGCTCGGGCCGCAAACCATCGAGCCCATCGTTTACACTGTCCCCCGTAAAGAAGGCGCGAGTGTGTTTCAGGTGCCGTTGCCAGCGGCTTACCGGAGGCCCCAGCTGCCAGTCAGTAGGCGGACCTCTACCCTGACACCGCAGCACCGACACCAGCGCTAAGTGCGGAGCAGTGGCGTGCGGGTGAAAATGCGCCGCCGGTGCTGGCACCCGTCCACTCTGCCAGGTCATCAGCGTCGGCTGTCGCGCTTGCACCGGTACCAGCGGCAGCGACACACTGGGGCGGCAGTGGCTGGACCACACCGTCGAGCGCAGCATCGACGATGGCACCAGTGGCAACAACGACGACCGCAACACCGATGTTGGCGCCAATGGCATCGACTACCACGGCAGCACCGACAGTGTCACCGGTGGCACCAGTGGCAACGCGTCCGAGCACGCAGTGGGCACCGATGGCCGCGTCGGCGCCGGCGCCGCCGCCTTCTGCAGTGGCGTGGCAGGCGAGTGCAGGGTGGGGCGTCGTTCCGGACACGGTGATTCTGCCAACGCCGGTGGAAGAGGTTGCAACAACCCGCGAACTGTCGGAGAAGGCCAAGCGGCTCGGTGCCCTTCAAGGCCACAAGGTGCGTCTGCCCTTGCGTCCGCGCTGACAATCTGCCGCAGCTCAAGTACCTCACGGGCCGGCCGGCCGCGCGCTCTGAGGCGTATGTTGGCGTCTCAGCCGACGGCGCGGCGTTCGCAACCAACGGCGTCGTGTGGGCAGCGTCGGCGCCGGGCACGGGCGGTCCCGTCCTCGTGCATCCGCTCGCCGCCAAGGGCAAGGTACCGCCTATCCGACCCGCGCTTAGTAACATTGCCGCAGGTGACGGCGCCGCGAACGCTAAGCGGTCACAAAGCACCAGTCACCGACATGGAGTTCGCGCCGTTCGCACCGGCGCTGCTGGCAACGGCCTCTGATGACGCGACGATCAACGTGGGCGGAAACTCGTTCGTGGCCGCCTCAATGAATGGCGCCATAGGTCTGGGACACGGCCACAGACGCCTGCGTTACGACGCTCGCGGGCCACACCAAAGGTGTGCGGTGTTTAAGCTTCCATCCGACGGCGGCCAA
This sequence comes from Achlya hypogyna, assembly GCA_002081595.1. NCBI lineage: Eukaryota > Oomycota > Saprolegniomycetes > Saprolegniales > Achlyaceae > Achlya > Achlya hypogyna. Next base: position 17,767 of record JNBR01000044.1, read on the forward strand.
CGTCGTCGCCACCGGTGCCCTCGACGCTACCGTGCGCCTGTGGGATGTGGAAACGGCAACAGCTCGCGAGACGATCGCCAAGTTCGACGACGCGCCGTTTAACGTTGCTTTCAACGCTGACGGTTCACTCTTCGCCACCGTCACCCGCGACAAGGTACAGCTAACATCAGCTGCGGCCGCTGTACCCGCACATAGGTGCTCCGCATCGTCGACCCGCGTCTCAACCAGACTGTGGCCATGGCTTGCGCCCACGCTGGTAGTCGCAGGTCACCTCCTGATGTGCTCACTGAGGTGCAGGGAGCAAAGCTCAGCGAGTCGTGTGGTGTACCCAGCAGGCGTCACCAGTGGTCTTGACGGTGCCGCCGGGTGCGCCATCGCTGCCACTGAAGAGGCAATAGGTTGGTTTCAGCGCTCGCAGCGAACGGCAGCTTTCCCTCTGGGATGCCCGCAACCTCCTCGACCCGCTCACGACCACAACCATGTACGCATGCTTGGTCGCTGGAGGCGTGGTGTATGACTTTTCGTAGCGATACTTCTGGCAGCGCGCTCCTGCCGCTTTATGACGCAAGTTCGAACGTCGTGTACCTCGTGGGCCGAGGAGACCGCACGGTGCTAAGCTACGAGATCGATACGGTATTCCTTGCCACCGTATACGGCGTCCAACGCTGCCCCATAGGCGCAGCCCGCGCTGCTTCCGTGCTCCGTCTTTTCGTTCAACGGTCCTTCCATCGCAGCTGCCGCGATGTTGCCCAAAGCGCAGTGCAACGTGGCGGTACGAGCGGGCATCACAAGCTTTCGTGACGGCGAACCAGGACGTGGAGCTGGCGCGGCTACTACTGCTGACGTCGGCGGCAACGATTGAGCCGGCGTCCTTTTACCTGCCCCGCGCCGACAAACTTAAGGCCTACTTTCAGGACGACGTCTATGGCTTGGTGCCTTCGGGCACCCCGAGCCTCCGCGCTGACGACTGGTTTGGCGGCGCCACCGCCGCACCGAACGTCGTGTCGTTGCAGCCACCGGGTAGCGTCGTCTGCAACGCGGGCGGTGACTGTGGACCATCGTAGGCATGCCCAAGCTCAGCGATAAGCCGCCAGAGGCCGTCGTCCTGCCCAAAGTTATCGACTTTCAGGCCCGGAAGCAGCGCGAGTTGCAAGAAAAGAAGGAGCGCGATGACCGCTTCGAACGGCTTCATGCCCTCGCTTACCAGCCGTCGCTACATGCCAACGCAACGCAGTCCACGACGGACGCCGACAGCGACGACGGTTGGGACGACTGAGTCTAAGCCCAATCCAGTGCATTTCGCAGCTTAAACGGTGCGCAGTAGGGCCGGCGGGCGATAGGGCCGGCGGATGTCGTTGAGCATTTCCTCCGAGTCGCCTTCCCTGCCGGAGGCCTGCACCGACGGTCAGAAGCGTTGGTGGTGGCTGGTACCTGGGGGGTGGCGGGGTCCAGGAGGACTTGCGACGCCTGTTCAAGGTAGAAGCTGGTGTCGCCTTCATCGTGCCGCGCGCCGTCGTGCAGCAAAGCGGCCTACAGCGCCACTGATGCGATGGACAAGAACGGGCGGCGTACGGGGACCAAGGGCTTGTACGGCTCGTGCTGGGCAAGGTAGTAGACCCCGACGAGAATGCCTAGCCACGCTTAAGCCGCGGTGGTGGCAACGGACGAGAGTACATGCAAACGCAAGGAGGAAGGAGACCCCTTGAAAGAACTCGAGTCGTGCGAGATCGCCGTAGAACACCATGCCACCGACGACGCCGAACTACGCAACCGTGGGCATTTGTAGCACCGGCAAACGTACAGCGATCCAAAACACTTGAAAGATGGGAAAGACAACAGCGATGTCACCGCGCATGAGCGCCTCGTTGAACCAGTGGATTTGCAACAGGATAGTGCCGACCATGCCCCCAAAGAAGAGGTACGTTGTAGGGTGCGTGAACTGTGAGGCGCCCTCGAGACTGGTTTTGACCATTTCAGACGCGCACTGGGTTATTGTGACCTCGGGCGTCGATGGGGCAACTGCGTACCTTTCCCAGCAGCATCGAGAGCGACCCCATGATGCCAGAGACCTGCAGCGTGTTCGCTGGATATGTCCTGTCCGAGCATCGTACCGTGGCGTAAAGTGTCGGCTCCAAGTTGGCGGTCGCATCGTCGTGGCAGCGCAAGAACCTTCGGAAGCGGTTGTGGCGCAAAGCCATGCCTTTGGTCGGCGCCACTGACAGCGATGCTCCCTGCAAGTGCATTGTCAAAAAGGCAAAGTGGCAAAGTGCATGTACCGAGGGCGGTGTCTGCTTCTCGGCGTCGATCAAGACATGAAGATAGACCATGAGGACGCCAAGCGACAAGATGTAGGTGACGACGACGGGCGACTCGAACCGATGCACGAGCTACAGACTCATGAGGACAAAGTGATGATGGCCAAACCGACTTGGTCGATGTTGTATTGCTCGTCCTCAGGGGACGAGATGGCGATGAGCAACACGCCCAGGAGGATGCACGAGGTGCCGTACGCGTCGCGAAAGGTTAAACTCTCGCCGTGCCAGTAAGTCGAGAAGAGCACATTCGTGACGACCGTCGTACCACCTCCGACGGTCGCCACGAGGGATTGTGTCGCAAAGCTACCCCATATGGTAGCGCACAAAGTCGGAGCGATCCGCGTACCTCAGCGCTTCGAAGTCGCCGATCGAGCCAATGACGACGAGCATGAGACCAAACATCCACTGCTTCTGCGCGAAGTACGATGTGCTGTTGGGCTTCTCGCGGGCGTGAGCAAGCTTCTGAAGCTGAACACCGCAGTTGGAGACGACGGCAGCGAGAATAGTGATGGCGAGGCCCACGAGGTTCGCTGCGTCGAAGAGCGTCGTGTCAAGGGGCAGGCCCATGTTGTCGGACCCGCGCATGGGCGCAAGCCCGCCGCTCTCCGTTTCCATTCCAGCGGTTGCAGCGGCAACCGAAAATTTAACAAAACATATCTTTCCTCGAAGGGGCGCGCTAAACCTTCGACTGTTGCGATGCACAGTCATTGCAGCACGGAAACGCGTTCGGCGCTAGCGCTGCATTGGCGTTCACTCAGGCGATGCGGGTGCGCGTAGCGCTGCCGATAAGCTACCAAAAAAGTTGCAAGCCAATAGTTTATGCTGCCGTTTGCTCGACCATCGACGGCCATTCTCATAGGATCTAAGAGTATATGGCGGCTGCACAGGTAGTGCGAGGTCATGCATCCACGCCAATGCTGTTGCACCGTGCATGGCCATTCGTTACTACCCGGGCCACGGTGGTTTGTTGTGGCTCCGTGGACTTCGTGCAAGATGTCGCCTAGTCAAAGTGCACGGGCGGCAGACCGAAATCACGCTGCTACGCGTGACTAAGCGCTCCAGCGCAGCACCTACCTCTGGAAGGACGAGCCCTCAGTGCGCATCGCAAACTTGATGCTGTCTCTCCTCGACACATGCGTCAAGTCTGGTTCTTGTCGGCCAAGACTTCCTCGCCGTCCGCATCACTGCCATTGCGAGCGCGCTTCTCTGGAATCGGTGCGACTCAGCGGGGCACGTCGGCCATGCACGTAGCGCTTTGCGCCTAGCGCAACCGAGACTCCTTCCGAGGACGTCTTCAGGTCAGCATATAGCGCACCTGCTGGCTCAGCCGATTCAAAAAATCATTCGGATACTGTCCGGATACCACGCGGCTGGGAATTCAAAGTTTGAATTTCAAGGCCATCGGCAGAGCGCGGCAGGGCGAGGACCGGCTGCGTGCATGGAGATGGAGCCCCGCGAGGTAGACACGAGAAATTCGGAGGCCGAGGAAGGCAACGTCGCCAAGCGCCCGCGGCCCGATGATGACGTAGAGCCAACATCCTTCACGTCTATGCGCAAGCGGCGCGGGTATCGGTACTCGATCGCCAATGAGTTCGAGCGCGAAATCAGTGCGGCGTCCACGGCCGTCTTGGTATCGTCACAAGAATCGCACGAACGGCGAGAGACGCTGTCACCCACAGAGCTACTGGAGCTTCGGTCAGCTGGGCGTCGCGAGACACTGTCGCCGCGGGCCTTTCAGACCCTCGAGTCCATGATGCACCAATCAACCGAAGGCGACGAAGCCGACATGCTGACAGGAATGCACAGCAATCTCGCGCCTCCATTGCATGTGATTGCCGAGGTAAGTCCGGAGAAGGCCGATCGCCGCAGCACACTCGAGCCAGCCCAAGTTGCCACCTTATTTCAGGGCACTTCGAACCGCCGTGAGACCTTAGATCCCTCGGAAATGCTGCAACTCGACGAGCCTCCTGCCCATCGGACATCACTAGCTCCGAACGGCATCCCTCGGCCCCCGCGGGCCAAGGACCGGCGCGCCACCCTCGACCCGAAGGCCATGCCTCGGAGCATTCCCGGGCGTCGAAACACTTTAGACCCCAAAGATATGTCCACACTGGCACAGCCAGGCTCGGCTACCGATATCCGCCCCAGCGACCGACGAGCTACACTGGACCAGTCGAACTTAGTGTTGCACGACAACTCACCAGCCAAAGATGACCGGCGCAGTACCTTGGACCCATCGAGCATGGCGCTGCTCGAGGCGTCGCCCGTGCGCGTCTTGTCCCGAGAAGACCGCCGCACGACATTGGACCCAAGCAGCATGCAGCTGCTGACCGCGTCGCCCGTGGCTGAGAGTGCCGACCGTCGCGCGACGCTAGATCCGGCCGACAGCATGTCGCTGTTGCGTCTCGATGACCGCCGCCAAACGCTCGAGTCGGCGGCAGCTGGCGACAGCAGCGACGACGACGCCTCGCTGCGGCCACCGCCTACGCCCGAGCCCAAAGATCTGTCCTTTCATATGGGCGACTACTCGATCGTTGGGTCGGAGCGCTTCGCCGACAGCAGCGACGAAGAAGAGGCCAAAGACGACCCCGCAGGTAGCTACCGCCCACTGCATGACTGCACCGTGCTGTGTGCGTAGGCCGGGGGGCCGTGCCAGTGACGCAAGACGACCCGATCGACGTTGCGCCGATGTTTGCCTCACCGCCCTTGAAACGAACCCTCGCCGTACGTCGCTGCTTGGCATCGCCGGCCCACGCCATTGTAGACGCCTCTCAAGAGCTGCCTCAGCGCCCGCAAGCCCAAGAATGCAACGCCGACCAAGACCATTTCATTCGGCTCGCCGCGAGGAGCAGAGTTTCGCGTCAACGACCCGTCAACAGCTATGACGCCCATGTGCGACCGTACGGCCAAAGCGATGTTTCCGCTCGAAAAGCCCGAGGAGGATGAGGATGAAGAGACGTCTGTGAACAGCAGCATCCTCGACGAAGCCGACCAGTTTCTGGACGACGACCACTCGACGTCCTACTCGTTTGGGCCGATGCGCAGCCCGCGGCGAGGCAGTCCGCGTAGCAAGAAACTGCCCATTATCGGCGTCAGTCCTCTCGACAACATGACGGAGGCCCGGCGCAAGCGTCGAGCGTCGTTTGGCGCCAAGGACATCGTGCCACCGTCGCGCCGGCAGTCGCTGCTAGGCGTCAATGTCATGGCCGACGATTCAAACGCGTTCGTCGCTGGCAGCGCCAAGAAGCGCAAGCCACAGGGTACATCGGCGCTCGTGCGTGTTGGTTCATTCGTGTCGTGTAGGCCGGTCGCCGCCACAGACAGCCTTTGTGGACTCATCCTCCGAGGACGAAGATATCGACATCACGGGCGAGTACATCACGTTACCACCACCCGTCGTCGTGGCGTCCAACGGTCTCGAGGACTTGCTCAGTGAGGACTTGCTTGCAGAGCCGGCAAGCCGCGTTGAGGAGGCTGCAAACGACGACGGCGACCCGACGCTCGACCTAGGCCCTGTCGGCGCCTTGGCCAGTGATCCTTCGCTCTTTTCTCAAGACGCGAGCTTTGTACCATCGTCGATGGAGACACTCGCACCGATTCTCGAGGAATCGGACGCCGCAAGTAGCCGCATGGACTTGAGCTCGGACGATGATGACGATATGGAAGACGACGACGAGGGCTATCTCAAGCGGCGGCGGTCGCTAGTGATCAACCTCGGCGACAAGTTTGAGCGGAGCGGCTCCTCGGCCAAGAAGAAAATGGCGGCAGTTGCATCGCCCGACGCCATCCGGCCCTCGGCACTCGATCTGAGCACCGGGTCGCTCGACAGCAGCGTTGATGATGTGTCCATGGACGACGAACCCGCCCCGTCGCAAGTGCCCGACGTGACGCTTGAGGCACTCTTTGGCGAGCTGGACGTCGGTGCCCTAGACGCCTCCGTCGATGCCACGCTGCAGCAGGCGCCAACCGTTGCCCTCACACGCGTGTCGTCGTACGAAGCTACCGCGATGGCCACTTTCGCGGCGGCCAAAAACGAGCTCACGGCCTTTGTCGATGAGCTGCGTGGGGTCATGGCCGGTGCTGCGGCGAACCCTTTGCCGACGTATCTCGCAGCGACGTACCACAGCCGGCGCCTCCCACCGCATCTTGGTTCGTTCTACGAGCTCAAGGCGTCGCACGTGCTCGGTGGCTGGTTCGAGTGGCGACGCAAGCTCGAAGACGCGCGGGCAGCGGCGCTGGCGCCGCTGGTGGCGACGACGGCTGAGGCTCTCGCGCGGCTCACAAGCGTTGGCGCGACGCTAGGGCTCAAGGAGGCACAAGAGGCCGAGACGGTGCGGGGTCTTCTCGGCCAGGAACATGCGACGCTTCGCGCCCTTGAATCCATCGAGGAACAGCAAGTGGTGCGCGCCGAGTACGCCGGGCGCATCGCGAATCTGGCGCGACAAGTGGACGGTCTCGCGCGGACATTGGCGCAGCACGAGCAGCAAAAGGCGGTGCTGGCCTCACGCCACGCGAATGCGACGACCGAGGTGGCACCGGCAACCGTGGCGACGCAGCTAGCGGCCACACGTGCGGCTCAAGAGACGTACGCCTTGGCGGCCAGTGTCGGCAGGTGGAAGTGTCTGTCCGTTGCCGCGGCCGCCCTCGCGCTGGAGCTCCAGTGCACGGCGTGGAACGCGACGGTCACGATTGCCCTGGACGTGGACCTCACGGCAACCGTGCCGGCGGCTGCTTTTGTGCTGCGTCCGACGGAGGGGCTGCCGCACCTGGCCGCTATGGCCCAACGCGTACTCTTCGATGTCACAGCGCTCAACAACCTTGCAATGCGCACGCTACGAAGTCACGCGGATGTGCCCGAGTTGCTGCAGGCGGCCGAGGTGGAACTACTGCGCGCTGTGCGCGTCTGGAAGGAAGTGCAGACACTCCAGACAGACCACTCTGTAGAGCTCTCGGACCGGGCTGCTTTCACGGTGCGCTTTGTGTCGCAGCGAAAAAAGATCCTTTTCCACGTGAGCTGGACACTGACGCCGCACGTGTTCTTCGAGCAGCTGCAGTTCAAGCTTGATACGACCACCGGTCTCACCAAGGTAAGCGGGAGATGCGACAGGCGCTCATGGACGTCCGTAGGCTCAAGAGCTTGCGATTCTGGACCGACTGCAGACTGTACCCCGGGGCTTCCGACGACTCCGCCACCTCTGCCAGTGCGTCGAACGGTATCTCGACGACTTGTAGCTAAACTAAGTTGTTTTTACGAACCTGGTGTTGGGCGTTGCGTCCGGCAGGATGACTGCAGTCGGCGTGCGATTGCTAGCAAAACTTTGACGGGGTGGTCCTCGAAATCGTCTCGCAACGTCTCGCAAGGGGTTCTGTCCTGTGCACCGGAGGCTAAGAATACTAGTGCGACTCGTTATCAAGACTGCGCCGATGCCAAGTGAAACACGGGACAACTGAAGAGTGGCGAGGAAGTTAAGAGTTAACGATTGTATTCCTAAACCCTAGTCCCTAACCCGAAACCCCTAACCCCTAAACCCCGAAACGGTACAACTGAATTGTGGTGAAAAAATTCGAGTTGACGGTCGTAAGTTTCGATAAGTGTAGTTGATTTCGTTGCACTGCGCTTACGAAAACAGTTTGATCCTTGCTCCTGCTAGTGATGTACGCTTTTAACGACCTGGTACAAGAGCTGCATGAGCGAGATGCGTCCTCATGCACGCGTTTGAAACTGCGATATGAAAATCTTGTTTGTGTGTGAAAGTTGCAACGATTTGGTATGGAAATACTTAAACTTCCCCATTCGATTCGGCAATTTTTCAAGTGAAAATCCACACTTGTTTTGCTCACTGGTAACGTATTTTCCGATGCATGGCAACGACGACGGGACGCGGCCCCCCGAGGGTGACACCAAAGTCGCGCAGTGGGTCAAGAGTATTGAGAAGGAGCGTACAGACTATGCGAGCTTTGGTGCGTTCTTGGCGCCACCACAGGACTGACAATCATGTGCAGCTGCCTACAGCAAAATGCAACTCGAGCACGCATTGCGGGCCTCGGACCATCTGGGCGTTCCCAATGGCTTGCGCACGGCCATTTGCTTTGAACTGCTTGGTACCTTAGTCTTGCCGCTGTGGCCGTAACCCTGGGCAGAGAATGTGTCGACACATTTCGATCGGTATAAGGAGCTCATGCAAGCCATCTTGCGCGAGTGTGAGCAGAGCGTGTACGTGCACACACAACAGCTAAGGGCTCGCATCGACAGCGGATCGCCCATTACGATGAGCGACTTCTTCGAGCTGCAACCATACTTCATTGAGCTTCAAGACAAGCGCCTCGAACGCTCGCAATTGGACGACGACGTGTACACCCGTGGGTATCTCCGTCGGCATGACAACGCCTGTGTAGGACCATCCTCGACCGCCGGCACCAATTTATGATGAACCAGCTTGCGACGAAGGAGTCGGTGCTAGAGCGCATCTCGGAGCGCTGGGCACGCACCATCTTACGCCAGGTCTTGGATCGTTCATGGAAGGTGCTTATGGAACTTAGACCTTGATCAACTGGCGCAAGATTATTGCGGACAAGCGCAAGGTGCGGTCGTCGATGCAAAAGGCAATGGGACGATGGAAAAAGCGGTACGTGCATGGGCCCTCTGCTTGATGGAACCTCTGCGACAGGCATTTGACGCTGATCGTGCGGCTGTGGCGCCAAGTGATCGTGTCCGAGAAACAAATGGAGGCCAGAAAGCGCCTCACGACGCTTATGGAAAACTCCAGCGACTGCAAAGACCTGCAATTCAAGCTCGAGCTCGCGATTCGGACGGTTCGCGACGAGATCTCGACCCTCAAGCAGTCGATCCACAAGCACACGCTCTCGCAAAAGGAGCTCCAAACGACGTTTACATCACGTGCACTGGCTGTCTATTTGGTCTAATTCCTCATGGTCAATGACTAGTTATGGATAAAGTGCAAGGCAGCCACGAACGGCATTTGCAGGAGCTCTCGAATGAGTGGGGCAGACTGTGCCTTGGTCTGGTGCGGTCATCGATCGGTCGTGTTGGTGGACAACGGACCCGCTAGGTGGACGCCCAGCTGTTGCATTTGACCAACATGATCGAGGCGGTCGAATTTGCGACCTACGCCGACCCGACGCTGCTTTTGCGCCCCCGCGACGACCGGCTGGATTTGCTCAAGGCTCCAGAAGACACGATTGTGCTTAAGTGGACCAGCCGCTTGGTGCACGAGCAGATCCAATTCCTTACGAAGGCCCCGATGGCAGCGACCAAGTCGCCTGCGGAAATCGAAATTGAGCTTTCCCGCGTGCAAAACTTTACTACCGACATGAAGGCAATTCGAAGATTATTTTACATGATGGAGTCATTG
>JNBR01000549.1:0-24211 GCA_002081595.1 Achlya hypogyna
TGCCCCAGTACAAGTCGTTGGCAAGCGTCAGGCGTGAGGTGACAGTCATGTACACGACGTTGCTCACTAGAGAACCTACGACGTAGGCAAAGCCGGTGACGATCCAGAGCGTCCTCACGTAGCGTTTGCGCAGCGTCACGTTCAAAAAGAACAGGAGGTGGCTCTTGTCCATCGTAAACGTGCTCGACGCGTGCTTGAGAAGGCGCGACTCTTTGAAGGGGGCTGGCTGCCAGGCGGGCAATGTTAGCAGCTGCGCCGTGGTTGATTCTTTAATGCTGAAAGCCGATGCGCGTAGGAGGCGCCAAAGCGTCACGTCGAAGAGGTAGAGGCTGCCTTGGTGGTGAAAAGGCAACAAACCACCCATCACCAGCGAGGTCCAGTCGATCGTCGTCTGCCCCTCGGCTGTCGATCCTAAATCTGCGAACCGTAGCTGGGAGCCACGCAAAATGGTTGACAATTGAGAGGCGGTGTCCGGTGTGGCGCGAAGGCAAAGCACAAGTGAGACCATTACGGTGGCGGCATGCACGACCCAGAGAAGCAACACGCGGTCGACGTGGCCGATGCGAACGGTGCCACTGGTGCAAATAACTTTAAAGTCCATTTGTACAACGATGCACTGGCGGCCCACCGTTGCGACTACTTGTGGCGGCCAAATAACGTCGATCATCAAGACGATGAGGAAGGCAGCGACGGTCGTGTACCGAACGTACAAGCGTATTGCAGGGCCTGAAACGTACAAGAGCAATTCGTTGAGCACATACGAGAGCCAGAGGGACTCACCAGCCAAAAGACACGAGGCTGCGAGCGAGCGGGGCGTCGACGCAAAAGCGCTGCCCCCCGTTGTCAAGACGCCGACGGATACGGGAGCCGTCGACAAGCACAAGATGGCTGCTGTCGCTCGCACAAAGAGCACGGGGCGACCTACCCAGGCCGAACTTGCAATGCGGTTGAACGCAAACCAGTTGCGACCCGTACGGGCAGTGTACCCATGTGCGAGCACGTTGCCAAGAACTGCCACAAGTGCCACACAGAGCCCAATCGTCACGTACGCCGAGGCAGCCCAGACGTAGAGCGCCGAGCTCTGACCAACATCGAGCGCCTCGGCATGTTGTAGATGCGCTTCGTAGCGATACGAAAGGAGGTGAAAAGTGGCGCTGTCGCCTTCGAAGGCCACAGCTTCGCGCTGCCCAAGTGCCCACTCATAAATGGCCATCCATCCAAAGAGACGCCATGATGTCAGCGGCGGCAACACCAGCTGGCTTTCGACCGAAATGCTGCCGATGTGCTGCTCGTTGGCAACAAACTGCAACGTCGCCAAAGCCACAGCTTCGACATCTTGTGCGACGGACGTCGATGAGCCATTGAACGTTGGCAACAATGCATACGCGTTCTTTGCAGAAGCTAGCAGTTGAGTGCACATTGTCACTTCACCTGGCGATAAACCCGACGACATGCATGGATCCCACGAGTTGTCCTCGATGGAAAGTGCAAACAAGGCACTGGTGCTCGTCCACGATATCGTATAGGGTCGCTGTGCCGCGCACGTATCGTCGAAGCCAAAGGATTCTTGAACAAACGAGTAGGGAGCGCCAAACGCACACATTGGGTTGCCACCAAAGAAGACAAGCTCCGGTTTCTGCCACGCTGATGGTGTCGGGTGCAAATTCCCAGCTCCGACCGCATCCAACACTGCTGCAAAGGACGCCGTCGTGCGCTTGACCTCCGCCACATGCCGCTCGAAGCTTGTCACGAAGTCTCGAAGACTGTCTGGTGGCCGTAGCATGCGCAAGTCGATGGTGCCGAGCGGGCCGAGCTGGTCATGAAGCGCCTGGTTGATGGCGTTTAGCGGATACGGGACGTTGTACATCTCGACGGCTGCGGGGAGACTGTAGCCAAACCAGGTTGGCGAGTTCAGCACAAGCGTCGCGTTGGGGCCGAGGAAGAAGTTGCCAATGTCGTTTTCGAGCGCGCCGTACATCGAGATGGAACTCCAGATGGCGTATCGGTTTACGGGCGGAATTGTCTTGATATGCACGGTGGCAGTGAACCCGAGGGAGTTCTCGATCGTGATAGTCTCGGTGACGGCCACCTGCCGGAGGTTGGTCCACTGCAGCGCAAACCGGTCGCACACCGTCGCCCAGAGTGCGACTTCCACCTCCACAGGCGCCCACGTGTGCTGCGCCATGCCTGTGAGCCATTGCAAACCATTCTTCGTTGCCGCTACTGCCACCATGATGGTGTCATGGAACGTCGTTGCATAGAGCTCGAGCCAGCCGGGGTAGTCGATGTTGCGCAAGACGGCTTCGAGGTAGACGGCAGCGTTTTTGGTGTAGCTCGCCGCGCACCGCGCTTGTCGCCGCCGGGTGTGCGCGAGCTCCCATCGTCGCTCAAAGTCGAGCCAGCAATACTGCGTCACCATCATCGCAATATCTTTGCGTTCGACTTCGCGAATGCCAACGACGGCCACCTCGAGAGTCGTAAGCTCGGTATACAGTACTGTGCGCGGGTACGTTGGGTAGACGACCAGCGGTGTTGGCATCGGGGGGGCGTACGTCCCAGGCAGAACCGTCGCGGGGCTCAAGAGGTCTATTGTTACTCCGGCACTGGGCCCTGCTGTGGCGAGGACTTTGGTGTAGAGATCGATGAGCGCACGGTGAACACCGTCGGCCTTGAACGCGGGCCAGAAGAGGTTATTGCTCATGTAAGTGCTGAGCAGAGCCACTGAGACGACGCTCAAGGCGACGCTGGCAACGGCGTAGACGACACCGCTTGCCGCCAGCAGCCGCGACGCGCGGTTGCCGTGAACCCATTCGACAGCCGACGGTGCCTGTGGGCCCGGGACGATCTGGACTCCCAGCATTGTCGCCACCGCCTACACCTGTAACAGTCCCCAGACTATTTTGGCGCGTTGTCGGTCAGTTAAGAAGCTACTTCATACACTTGGTTCCCATGTTTGATGCAGTTACTCCGTCGCAACCAGCGTCGACACGGGAAGTCCTCTGCGCACACCCGTGCTACGACGACACTCGATCCGGCAACGAGGTCGACTGCGAGGCCAACGCGGAAAGGGGATGGCATCTCCAGAATCGACTTCAGAGACTCATAGCGGTCGAGTGCAGTTTTAAGCGACGTTATCTACCGTGTCCGATCGGTGCTGGGGACGCCAATGTAACGCCGAGCGCGAAACCAGAGCCCGTCGTTCGTGTATACGACGATGGCAACGACGACGACAAAGACGACACTCATGCCCACAACGTTGTCTGTCAGCGGCGGGCGCTTCTTTGTCGCTGGCGTCGCGTCATGTCGCAGCTGTAGGGGCCGCGGTGTGCCGCCCTTCCCAGTAGCCTTAGGCACGGTTTGCGCTGGCGGCATGGTCACAGGCGCCATCGTCTTCGCCGCTGTCGTTGGAGGCACCAGCATGCGGTAGCCGGGGAGTAGCGCCTCGACGGCGGCCGGGTTCTCGTAGGGCACCCAGTAGAGCTGGCGACACGAGTGGCGGTCCGTCTCGTTGGGTGTAAACGTAATCCCTGAGAAGTTGAGGTATGTTTGCAGCGACCGCACGGGGCCGTAGGCATACGTGTCGAGTTCGTCGCCGTCCATTTCGCCCTGGAACGGGCTTCCGACCTGGAACTTAAAGCGGTTCTCGCCGCGCTGGCGCTCGACGGTCCGCACCGCTTCATCGATTTGGATGCCTTCGAAGCTACGCAGGGAATATGGGTCCATGAGCAGGTCGCAAGCGCATGTACCGCTTCGGGACGGACGTGTAGTTGTGGTAGATGACGCAGCCCATGCGGCTGGGCGAGTACAAGTCGTATCCGTAGCTCCACAAGTGCGACGAGCGCATGAACTCTTCGCCGTCAAACATCCACAAGTGATGCGAGTCGATGGGCACGCGTTTCTCGGCATGGCACTTGCCGAACGAGAGGCCCGCGCCCCAAAGCGCCGTCATCTGCGGATGCTGTGGCTCGAGAATGAGGTCGGCACCGATGTTGCGGACGAGGCCGTTGCCGCCACGCATGGTTTGGCAGATGTGCGGCACATGGTGTGGGGCTACGAGGAGGGTTTTCGTGGTGGTGGCTACGCCGAAGGAAGTGTACCGTTGTTGGAGCCGTTGGGATGCACGAAGTCGTTGAGGTCGTGGAGGTAGGTTGTGAGAATGGCCATCTCGTTATTGGCGCTCTCCCAGTCAGCTACGAGACCGAGGTCCCAGTCGATCGTGAAGATGCTGTGCGCGTCGAGCTGAAGACAAAACTCCTGGTTACCAATAAGCTTTTGCTGGTAGTGGCGGGCCAGCGTCGGCCCACGGGATGCATCGGCGCGCCGCTCGTCGATCTTCACCTGCGCCTTGTAACGGCAGTCATACGTCGGCCACTGCACGTTTGCGAGCTTGCAGTATTCGTCGAGGCACCGTGCATCTTCGTCGCTCACTTGATCGACGACGCCAAAGTAGAGACGGTCGGGGTGTTTTGCCCGTGCGAAGCCCGTGAAGACGGTCTTACCACAGCGGGCACCGTCGCGGAAAGCAGAAAGTCCAACAAAGATGTCAAACGTCGCGGGGACGCGGGGCGGCGGCGGGCGGGCGTCGCGGAAGGCCGGATCGAGTGGGATGTTCTGTGTCTCGGGGTACACAACCAGGTCCGTGTTGGGCTCCTTGTTGTTTGGATCGTACGGTATCTTGCCGTGGTTCACGTACGAGAGCGTATGCGAGACGCCAAAGGGCTTCGGCGTTGGAAAGCCTGCCACGACGCCGCTGAGGGCGGCGACAGCGATCAGGAGCATTGGGCGTGTCATGATGTCGCTGCCAAATGCCAATAAGGTCCCTCTCACAATTGGATCAAATATTTATTTTTAGAGGTCGTTCCACGAGCTGGAGCCGTTCCGCGTCCACGTCCTACGCCGCACATGAGGCCGCCGACAGCCCGGATGCTTGAGGCTGCCGGTCCTTTCCGGTACCATCCGTTGCGCTCTTGCGTGCGTATTGATCTGCTTGTAGCTGCGAGCTGTGGCGGCATGCTGTGCTGCACGACTAAGCCACGCACGACAACGATACCAACGACGGCCGCATCAATCGGGGACTTCGCTCCGACGGGCTTCTCGGCTAGGACGAAGCAAGCACGTTCCCTCATCGCTGCTCGATGGACCTCCTCGTCGTCGAATTGACTTGGCATCCCATTGAGCACAGCACGTTCACTGTCAAGGGTACGAAGCCATGCCTTTATCGAGCTCCGTTGACTGTCGCCGAGCCTCGCAAAGCCAAGACGATCGAGCGAGGCATCTCTGGTCATACGAGGTATTGTGTGTTAACTACGGTTGCGTCGCAGTGGATTGCATCGGTGAGCTCTCCGCGCGTGGGTGCACCAGCGTTGGGCGGCGTCCCGGGCTCAGCCGTTCGTTCTGCTGGCGCAGCATCTGTGTCTGGACGCGGGCAACGTCGGCAATGCGGTCTTCAGCGTGGCAGAGCCGTTCCTCAAGGATAGTCAGCGTGCGAGTGATGATTTCCAGCTGCCCCACGATGTGGTCGAACGTCGCGCCCAACTGCTCTGGCACCTCGGGGTCCCTTCGCGGCTCTACCGGTTCTTCCACGACGCTGTGGTTGTTGGATCGAGGACTCGGCCCGCGACGGCCGCGATCAGAGTCCCCGCTCACGTACGCCGTAGGCGCCTTCGTGGGTGCAAAATGGACGCGCGGACTGCTGTGGCCGCGGCTGCTTCGCGGCTGCGGGCTCTCGTGGCGTGGGCTCACATGGTGGCCACTGCCTCCATTGCCTGTCACCGGCATCGGGTCGTAGCGGATGGCCGATGGGTTGTACAGATCATGGGTGTTGTTGTAGAGAGGCACGGGCATCGGGGCCGGCGGAGGGGCGGCAACGACCGGTGGCGGTGACTCGGGGCGGACATGCCGCAGCACGTGCGTCTTGGGCAGCGGCTGGGGGTACTGCGGCTCGTGCGCGTGCAGGCACTTGTCCAGATCGGTGTCCCACACCATCACGAGTGCGTCAACACCGCCCGAGGCCGTGCAGGTGCCATCGGGCGAGAAGGTCGCGGCGTTGACGGCGCCCGTGTGGCCATGCAGTGTGTAGAGCAAATGGCCTTCGCGGATGTCCCAGAGCTTGATCGTGCCGTCCACGGACGTCGAGAGGCAGTAGTGGCCGTTCGGATGGAAGTCCAGACTCGTGACGTTGCCCTCATGCGCCGGGTAGTGCTGGATAAGCTTTTGCGATCGAATGTCCCAGAGGTTGATGCTATGGTCGAAGCTGCAGGCGCCGATAGTTGTACCTGGCGTGGCCGCGGATGAGGGTCGATGCCGGAAGCGACGACACGTACCATCGGGATGGAAGCGGACGGCGTTGATGATGCCGCTATGGTCGTAGAAGGTAGTGATGCAATTGCGTGTAGACTTGTCCCAAAGCTTAACCGTCTTGTCGTCGCTGCCCGAGCTACGTAGAATGGTCAATGTGAGCCGTGGAGGGAGTTGGTGTACATGAGTAGGCGCGCGTCAGGACTAAAGCGTGCCGAGCGTACCCAATTGGCGTGACCATTCCAGGAGCATACGAATCGACGCGTCGGCAGAGACCACATTTTGATCGACTTGTCGTCCGACGCAGTGAGCAGTTCCCCCGAGTCGTACGAAAAATCAACGCTGCGGACGCCGCCCACGTGGCCCTTGAGAATGTGCGACTCGCCCTTCACTGTCGGCGTCCACAAACGCACGGTGCGGTCCTGCGAACCGGACGCGATGAGCTCGCCCGATGGTGCCACCGAGACGTCGAAGACAGGTCCTTTGTGGCCCTGGAAGCGAAACGCGCGAACCTGCGGCTTGAAGTGCCACACCATGACGCTACAGTCCATGGATCCTGACACAAGCTGCTTGGGGCCATAGGCAAGCGCCGCGACGCCCGACTTGTGACCGCGGAAGGTCCTCTGGAGTGACGGATCCATGCCACCCCGAGATCCAAACTCTCCATTTCGAACCGTGGATTTAACATTTGTTATGCGGCTCTGTCTAAACAGCATTTGCTTGTTGTAACAGGTACACTATAATTGCATTAAATCGCAGCTTACCAATATATGAGAAATAATATACTTTCGCCAAGAAGTTATTTCCATATATGTGTTATAACTCTAAACTCAAGTGGCGCAGTTGATCCACATGGTCACAATGGGGCTTAAACCGGTTACACCAAAACCGATTACAATTAACGGTTCCAGCTGCAATAACCGGCTAGACGGGGCGTCCTTTGGGGCACACCAGATCTTTGGATTTGACACCAGGGCCCATGCCACGAGGTACCGCTTTTGCGCTTCTTGCGGCCGGCACGTGCGCCGTGAACGGTGAGTGCTGGATGCGCAGCGACGGTGTTCGCATCTGCAGCGCTGACGGCCTGGAGTGGATGGCCATGTGGTGGTTCTGGTTTGCAGTCCTCTTCTTCCTGTGCGCTTGCACGGGCGGCTCGTACATCTACCACCGGCGGTACATCTCTCCGTGTACGCCTCGTTCGTTTGACTCTTTTCTATAGCAACGTCAACGCCTTATACCAGCAAGGTTTCGTGACGTACTCGGAACCGCTTATCATCCACGCTAACGTTCAGTCGCAAGACCGATCGGCGTTCGCCCACAAAATCTTTTACCAATAAAGCGCTCCTGAAATGCATTGTACTACACCTCGGCGACTTCGGGCCTTGTATTGCAGCGACACATGTATCAAATTGAATAAATAGCTAATCAGCCCCGTCGTCGTCCCCCAAATCGTAGCTTCCAATTGCCTCGAGAAGGCCGGTTGCGGATGCTTCGTAGGCTGCGATTTCGTCTTCTTCTGTCGTCGGCGCTCCGGGCTTCGTCCACGCAGTTTCTCCCGTCGTCGCGTTGTAGTAGTAGGCGCATTGGTGTTCGTGATCAAAGTACTCGGTCCACGGATCTGGCTCCGGCAGCGTCCAGCTTGTCTCGAACGTCAGTTTGTTGCGGTAGTAGATGTTGCCGTGCTCATCGGCCACCTCTTCCCAGTCAGTAGCCGTAGCAGGCTCCGAGCTGTCGGTGGCTGCGAACATGCCGTCGAGAATGACGTCGTTGGCGTGAAGTTCAGGCGGTGGATCATCGAGCACTTCGCCCGTCATGCGATTCGTGTACTGAACCGTGTTCGCCTCGGTGTACGTTTCTTGCCAATACCTCGACCGCCGGTCAAATACCCGAACGGGTTCCCCTTCCGTCGGTGGTTAGAGCAGCATGGCAGCGGTTCACGTACCCTGTTGCTGCAAAGCAACATTCATGCCATGCCACGCCGTTTGGTAGTGCACTTCGAGCTCTTTGTGTGTGTCGTAGCTCATACCCGTGCAGAGTTTGCATGGAAAGGCGTACTTGGGCAGCTCGAAGGGATTCTCCGAGTCGATGACTGTTTCCACCAAGTCGTCTCCGTAGTCGTTGTAGCTGATTGTGCAGAGGTCCTAATCGATTGTGTCTTACGCACGCACCAAGCCCCAGTGACTCTACGGTTGTAAGGGCAAGCAAGACCTTGAGCTTCTTGACTCCAAAGGCTGAGAGGTTGAGGCGCTTGTGAGTTACTGCCTCGTACTGCTTGATGAAACTCGCGTATGGCACTTGGTCCATGTTCCGGTCGAGAACCTTCTTGATATCTTTTCGTAGAATTGCAAATTGGCTTTTGAGGTTGTCGTCCGAGGCGATTTTGAGCTTGAGCTTCTTGACCTTCTCTGCAAGTTCATCGGCAGCCGCCTTCCGCTCAGCCTCAAGGACATTTGGGTCCGGAGGCGCCACTGGGTTTGCCTTGAAAATGCGTCCGTGCTGAGTCGGCAGATCCTCCATCGTGTCGAGTTCTTTGATGTCGTCCATCGTCTTAGCGAGTTGCGCTTCTTCCTTGGCATAGTGGCTCAGGCTGTCGTTTGTTTCGGCCAGCTTAGCACGTAGAGCGGCCGACACTCCTTGGAGACGGGCGAGCTCGCGTTGCTCCATTTTGAGCGACGCTTTAAGCCCTTCGACCGTGTCGAAGTGTTCCATCAAGCGCTTGTACACGGGGTAGATCTCGCACCCGGCTTGGGCGTAAGCAAATGCCGCTCGTACCCAACCGCAGAGCTACCATAGGAGGGTTAGGGTAGGGTTGGGGTTCAGAGGTACCGGTGGAATCGCAGGCGATACGGCCGCGAGGCTAGCGTTGCCTGGTCGAAGGCGAGGGTTGTGCACGACTTGAGTCACGCTCTGTAGCATCTGGTAACGCGCGCCTTCGGCAAACGAATAGATGTCGAAAAGCGGCAACACGTAAAGCGCTTTGATGTCGTACTTGTGGATGAGGCTTTCTTTGTCACCCTGGAGGCACGTGCGCATTCAAGCGCTGCGTATACATGTGAGCTTACAAGCATAGCGTTTTCAGTCGAGTTGGCGAGAAGCATGAGCACTTGGTCGCGTGTTGGTTTGTACGGAACGTTGTGGAGGGCGAGGTTGGACTGGTAGTTGAGGAGCGTACCGAAAGCTTCGAGAAGCGACATGACGTTTTCGTCCAATTTGGCTTTGCGCACCTAAGATTAGCAAGCGTAGACTTCACCGATGTTTAGTCGTCGAGTGGCGTACCCGATACCAGTCCATGAGGTCAATTTCGTTGAGGGCGATCACCGCTTGCTTGTACCCTTGCTGGGTTTTCTATACCCAACAGTATGTACGCCGCTCACGACGGGCATCTGTCTACCCGCGGGTCGCGCTTCCAGTAGGCCTCAAGTTTCCGCTGTATATCCTCCTCCTTTTCAAGCGCGAGCTCAAGGTCGATGGCCAACTCGCGCACGACTTTGTTCACGTCGCGCACCCGTCGTTCGTTTTGGTCGAGCTCGTTGCGCGTTCTTTCGACAAAAGCCTGCAGCTCAAGCACTTTAGTTGACACGATACTGAGCTGCATCAAGGTATTTTCGAGGACATCGACGCCCACCATGACGTTCTGCATCTTGGCCAGCAGCCTACAGAATGTACATTGGCCAGCCCATTCGAAGTGGCAGCCGCACCGGACAATCGACTTGACAAAGGCGTCGTCCGGATCGACCCCCAGCGGCAGATTTGGCAGCATCCCTGCCACCATGACGGCGTATGGAGTGCGAAACTTGGGCTTGATGAGCTCGATTTCTTGGCCCGTATTAGTAATGTGAATCGTCGTGAAATACTGGATGAAAGTCACGGTGGCGAGTTTCGTGATCGGGCGCGAGAGCCACAGCGTCCGCTCGCCTGCTCACACATAAGCTTTGCATCCCCATCGGCATCGCCAGAACTCACCGCGCTGCCACAACCCCATGCGCATGACCGGCTCGCTGCCCTCATCGGCTGGCGTCCGAGTGTAATACTTGCCCTCGCCGTGCGGTTCGTCGTCGACGAATGGACCCTCATAGCGGTCGCCATTTGGGTACGTGAGGATGCCGGTTCCGTGCTTGCGAGTTCCTCGAAACTCGCCTTCGTAGTGGCGACGGTCGGCAAACTCACATAACCCTACCCTGATGATGAGATGAACGCATTAAACGCGCGAGAGTCAACCGCGGCCGTCCAACGAGCCCATGACAAACGTGCCGACGATGCGGTCGCCGTATTCGTTCGTCCGTACACCATGGCCGTGCCATTTGCCGTAGCAAAAGGCCCCTTCAAATCGTGACCCATCATCGTAAGTGGCGGCGCCTGTAAGATTCCGTGTAGATGCACCGACGAGAAAATATGTACCTTGGCCGTGGTATAGATCTTTGGACCAGTCTCCTTCGTACCGTTCGCCAGACTCAAAGATTTCAACACCGTAGCCTTCGCGCATGCCGTGGCTCCATTCACCCACGTATTCTCCCGAAGTGTACGGCCGCTGCATGAAGAGTGTGCCTGTAGAGCAATAAGTTTCGACGACAAGACCACAACGCATCGCACCAAAGCCATGAAACAAGCCATGCATGACTTCACCAGTGTACTTGGCGTTTTGATGAGGAAATTCGATCGTGAAGGAGCCGCAGGCAAGTTGGGGAAGAAACTGGTTGTTCACATCAGTGCCTTCCCACTTGGTACCTATAAAGCATCATCGTATCAAAACCACAGGCAATCGGTACCATCAGGACACAAGAACGAGCCAAAGTGGTCGGGCACGTGCACAGTCTTTGCCGGCTCGACCCACGATGGCTGCTCGTAAGCGGCGTCTTCGACCCACGGTCCTTCGTATGTCGATCCGTCGTTAAACTCGATTTTAACCTAGGCGGCACAACGTTAATCCACATTATGTAGTCGGGAGCGCACGTGGCCGTGAATCAATCCATTGCGGAAGGCGCACTCCATCCGAACATATTTGGTCGGAAGGGTTGCTCGTGGCCGTCGCAGCCATTCTGGAATGGTTTCCCTTTGCACCCCGTCGTTTAGATCATTGCAGTTTAACGATATCGACGTACTTTTTCGCGAGAACTTTTGACCCCCCGGCAGCCTTCTTCAGCTCGAGGCGCTCGAGGCGCGCAGCCTCGGCAGCTTCGGCCTCCGTCGCGTCCACTTCGAACTCATCGAAAACCATCTTTTGCAGTGTCTCGCCCTGGGCTTCGGCATCTTTGCGCCGCCCCGCGGAGAAGCGTTCCTGGATGAGTGGGTCGAGGTTGGCGATTTGCAGTGCATAGTTGTCGGTGACGACTGGTGCATACAGCTCGCCGTCGCCACCGCTAGCCCGGTTCTCGGCGCGGCCGTCGTAGAGCGCCCGCTGCTCGCGACGCAGCACCGTGACGTCGAACTCGTCCTGCTCCACCAGGTCGTACAGGCTCGAAACCTGCAGCTCTGCGTGGTGCCGGATCTGCATCTCCTGGAGGTGCCCTTGCAGCCGCTTGAGCTGGCGAGCGCGCGCCGCCATGGCGCGGTCCCACGCCTCGAGCTCTGTCACGTGGGCCACATTTTCGGACATTAAGTCGGCCACCCGCTGGTGCAGCGCTCCAACGACCTGGGCGTTTTTCCGCATCACTTGGTGGGTTTGAGCGTTTGTTTGCGCCAGGAGAGCGCGAAGCTCGTTGGCCTGTCGCACGGGTCAGCGAAGCTCAGTACACGCACAACGTACTTTAACGACGAGTTGGATGAAGGGTTGCAAGGCAATGTCGAGCGCCGTGAGCCTCGCGATCTCAGCCTCCATCTTGGTCTTTGTGACGGCGTATTCCTTCTCGAACGTCGCGACAGTGGTGGCGAGCACTTCACGCTTCTTCACTGCCGCCTTTTTGTCCTTTTTTAGCGACTGGATCTGCCAAGCCTCGTCTGCCGTCGCCAGCCGCGTCGCCTTGAGGTCGATGTACGCGTCGAGCTCGGCCATCTCGGCGGCGTATTTCTCGCGCTGCACTTGCGACTCGGTGATGAAGACCTCGCGCTGGGCAGTGATACGGGCGCACAGGGCAACCGCTTCTTCCCGCGCCTTGAGATTCATCTCGGCTGACTCGAAGTCGACACCGTACACCGGCGGCAGCGGACTCGCGGCGGCCGCCAGTGCGTCGTTGCGGCTGGCTATGCGCGCGTCGTCGTCTTGGAGCGTGTCGTGCCGGGCGTGGGCTAAGGCGGCTGCAGCAAACGACTACATGAAGTAGGACCGTACCTCGCGTAAGCCAGTCCGTGACGGCACCTTGGTACTTGGTCTCCAAGTAATACTCTTCCCCCTGGTCTGCGAGCTCGTGGCCGACTGGCAGCACGTGCCGGCGCGATTTGCGCATGCAGTAGTTGGGTGATACCTTGTATGTCTCCATAAAGAGCGGCTGGTTTTGCTCCTCGACCGTGAGTTTGGTCTGGGAGCAGCGCCAGATGTGGTACCGCAGCGTCTGGTAGCTCGCGCATGACTGCTTGCAACTCGGAAAAGGGCACACGAGCGGGAGGTGGTGCACCATGCCCACATGCAGCTCAAGCGACGGAAAGTCCACAAATCGCATCTGGCACACCGTACACGTCCGTGCTTTGACCCACGCAGTGGCTAGCTTGTCCTCAACTTCCATGGCCGCCCTCGCTGCCGCTTCTAGCTTGGATGTGTCGATGGGCGGGGGCCGGGGTTCCATCGCCAGGACGTAGCTGACCTCTGCGAGCAATCGTGGGCGAGGTCTGCTCGGGGGGGCATACCTGTGGGTGGCAATGGGAGCTCCATGAGCGGGCTCGCCGGCCCCATTCCACATCGGTTCTCAGCCTTGATTACGAACTTGAAGTCCTTCTCCAAGTCGAAGGGACCGATCGTAAGCTCGGGCACGGGTGGCTCGAGCGCGCCGGTCTCAGGATCGTGCCGGCCGCGAACGAATAGCCGACCCGTGGAGGTGTCGCCCGTTGCGACGTCTTCGGCCTCCCACTCCACCACGTAGCCGGTGATTTTCGCTCCGTGCTCGTCTGGCGCCGGCCACGAAACGTCGATGGCTCCGCCCATGCGCCACCGGCGGAATTCCGATTTCTTCTTCGCTTGGCCGATCGTATCGAGGTCGTGGATTGCCTTGGTCGCTTTTTCCTCGGGCGAGTCGTCGTCGCTACCGTCACCTTCGTCGTCGCTGCCGTTAGCCTCATTGTCGCTCTTGTCCTCCACTTCATTTTCCCCGTCGGCTAGGCTTGCCTCCGTGTTGTCGGTGGGCTTGGTGGCCTTGCCGTCTTCTGTCGTGCTGTTAGCGGCGCCATCCGTTGTGCCATCAGCGAGGTCCTCAGCGGCGGTGTCGTCCCTTGCGTCTTCCATGGCAGGTTTAGTGTCGCCAGTGGGGACCTGCTCGAGAACTGTTAATGCCGCCCATGGATACTTGGGGATGACCTGGCCACTTGGTTCACCCGACGACTGCTCTGTCTTGGCCGACTGGCGAAGTCGATTCTTTTTGGAGACAAGCTTTATGACCTCGACAGTGTGGTCAGAGGCGAGGAGGACATCAGCGGTGCACGCGCTGCCAACGGCCGTATCGACGGCAATGACCGTGCCCTCGTGCCACTTGCCGTCGTCCAAGCGCACCTGTAGCTTGGAGCCGACGACGACGAACGTCAATGGGTTCTTTGTACTTGGAACAATCGCAATGTCCATGACCATTCCAGGCGGTTGCGCCTACGCCGCAGTCAATCCCATGCCTCATGCCCTTCACAAGACCTGGAGATCGCGGATCTTGGACGACTGTTGCTGAAGGCGCGCTTTCAGCTCACACAGCGACGCCACGGTGATGGCTTCGGTAGCCAGCAACGATCGCAGGTCTTCCCTGCGAGCCAGTTCATCCTTTTCCCAACGAGCATGGTGAAGTTTGAGCGCGTCCTCGACGGCGCTGAGTTTAGAGTGGCGAGTCGCGTAGCCGTACGGTCCCTCCTTGGCACGCATGTCGTTGAACTCTTCCTGGGCGATGGCAATTTGCGCCGCGAGCCGCTCTTCACGATCTCTCTGGCGCATTCCGCGCAGGAGTGACAGTGCCTTGTACTTGGCGACAAGCGAATTGTTCGAGTCCCACTTGCGCCCGTCGGGGTCGACGCCTGTGAGAAAGGTGGCAACCCCCCAGCCGTGCGGCAGCAGCTGGAGGTTGCCCGGCTCGGGGTGCACGAGCGATTTGTCGTTGGCGCGCACAAACACACCATGGACGACCGCCCATCCGTCCGAGTTGGTGTACGTACTTTTTGCGAGTTGTGTGAACCGATATTGCTTGACGTAGATGTTCTTCTCTTCAAAGCTCCGAACAAAGTCCCCACCACCAATGAACCTGTGGCGCCACCTAAGTGTCGGTTCGGTGGTACTGCATACCGTGCAAGGAGCTGGAGGCCTTTGGACGCCAGAAATCGGGCGAGAGCAACGTTGGTACAGTTCCGCAGCGTCCGGAGCGGTCGAAAGACCAGTTTGTCCATGAGTCCGTCGAAGCGAAAAGGCATCCACTCGTCATGAAAGGGCCCGTCGCCGCCGAATTGCACGTTCTGCAAGCTTGAGAGCGCCGCCTTGATCTCAGCTCGCTTTGCCAACGACCGCTGAAAGCGATCAACGACTGTAGCGAGCTGCAACGCCGTGTCAGGCAAGCCTCTAAGCCGTGTCAGCCTCGGCTACACCTGAGTAGCAACGTACTTGGGCGCCGACGCTACAATGCGCAGCCGCTCTAGCACTTTGGCTGTCCGGTGGTTGGCGAGTCCGAGCTTCGACAACACCGAGAACAGCAAGGTGTCGCGCCGAGCGGCAACGACGCCTTGCGTCTGGAGCTCTCGCTGGAAAGCGACTCGAGCGAGATACACTCGCACAGCGCACTGGATCTTGCGCGCAGCCAAGTAGAGCTTGGTATCATCCCGGATCTTCTCGGCGTACGCCAAGAGCGATGCCTTCCACTCAGACGTGATGTGCGACAATGACACGTCAAAGTGCATGGCGGGCACTTTGAAAAAGACAGCCTTGGCCGGCTCTGTCGCTGTCGCCTGCGTGAACAGCGGCAGAAACTCGAGGGAGTCGTCGCTACGCCGGTTAAGAACAATCTTTAGCCAACGACGCGCACCCGTCCATCTTGATCTCGGCCGTTCGATGGTCTTGAACGTGCATGACGTACCCCGTTTCACCGCAGCGTGGATGTCCTTCGAGAATGATGCGCACCTAAAGCAAGGAATCGTCAATAGCCCCAGACAAGGCAACACACCGTGTCCCCCACGACGATGGGCGTGAGGTTGACGCCACTTGCGAGGCGGTGCTCTGCCTCCGCCAGCTCCGCTTGCCACTGCACAAGCTGCCGGCCGTCGAGGCTTTTGGTTGCATGCTTGGTCTTGGCTTCCATGGCGATACGCCGAACCTCGACGAAGAAGCGGACGAGGGCCAGAAAGTCGGTTTTGATCTCCGAAACCAGCGACGAGATGTCCATGACAAACGACGCAGGGTCCAGTCCGAACACCGCAAGGAAGCCTCGCAGCGCGGCTTGCGTCTCCCGCGTCGTTGCAGTGAGCGCTCGAAGCCGCTTTGACTCAAGGCTCCGCCGGGCATACATGTGAAGAATCGTGATGCGGTGGCGGCGTTTAGCCGTGACCATGCGCCGGGCCATCTTTCCGCGAAAGGCCGCTTGGACCCGAATCGCGCACCGACGCAAATGCAAAAAGCCTTTTTGCGTCGCATACCATTTTCGCGCCTACGACACTAGAGGTCGCAGTAGTGTGCGTAATATGCTTACATTGTAGCCACGGCCGATGCGCTGCATATCTGTGGCAGCCGCGTGCCGCTTGCGCTCCATGGCCGCCGCTTCTTGTTTTCGGAGCTCAGCGCGCAATAGGAGCATCTGTATCATATGGGAGCTGTGGATTCGAGGAGGTCGCGGGCTGGTACCTCTTGGAGCTGCCGCTTTTCTTGCTGCCGCTTGATGTAGAGCATTCGTCGTAGTTCTTGGTAAAACTTCCGGCCCGCCACCCCGCGCCACAGGCGCTGCAGCATCACAATCGTGCGCAGTTGTCGCTCGTACAACCGAGACTGATCGTCGTTGAGCTCCATGGCATCCCACTCGACCTCCTTAAGCTTGTACTCGCGGAGCCGGCGCTTGCGTTCGGCAGATCGCAGGAGGGCTCGCGCGAGCCGCCCGCGCCAGGCCCGCTGCACGGCCACGGTCGCCCAGATCAACCCAAAGTAGTGGTCTTCCGTCCACCGCCGCGCCAAGACGCCGCGCCATTGTGTCTACCCAGCTCATGACAACTTGTCCACTTTGCACCTGGCAAACCTGAATCAACACCACGCAGCGGCGTTCCCAGAATTTGACAGCCGAAAAGCGCGCCCATACGTGGAACATGGAGGCCAGCGTATGACTTTGCATCCGGTCGCGCATCTAGTTGTGGACGGTTGGAGCTACCACTAGCAACTCGAGGGCCACGTACCTTGTCAAGTGTTTCGTGTATGTGTTGAGTGTAGCGCTTCCAGGCGAGAAACGTACGTAAAACAACGGCGCCCCGAAAGTAAGCCAGAGCCCGCCTATTCGTCAAGTGAGCGCCATGATCGCATTGTCAGACGCCGACCCAGCGACGGCTTTGGCGTTGCGCTTTTCGGCTGCGTACTCGGCCCATTTGGCCACGGCCTGCACCAGCCCCTATGAACCGCTGTGGGACATCGATTCCGACTCAAGAGGCTGTACCAAGTCTCGCATGCGTATGGCGAAGCGTCGCATTTTGTTGCGGTCGGCCTTCTGGAGCTGGACAAAGCGTAGCCATGCGACGAAGCACCGACAGACAATGTTGCTGCTGAAGTGGCGACCCGCGCGCTGGATGGCCCGACGTTTGGCCACGTATGCGCGCCATCCGATCCAAACGCGGTACTGCGTCCGATGCATGAGCTTGCGCAGCATGTTCTGGTATTTGGCTCGCTTGGCCTAATCAAATCTGGTGAGACCACCCGATGTGTGCATGAGAGCAACTCGTTGTATCTCTGCATTGCGCTTCCACGTCTTGAATCCCCAGAGTGTTAGACTCTAGAGCGCAGTTAGCATGATGGAAACTACGACGCCGAACGTTGGAAAGAATGGACAACTTGGCCTGGATGACGAAGTAGCGCTGGTCGTGATTGAACTTTAGCCAGCGCGCCCAGAGTCGACGTAGCCAAAAGGTATTAGCTCGACCTGTGACAGCTTGCTGACGCGACGAATTGTGCGTTTCGAGCGCCACGGCCATAGTCCTGTCCAATTTTGAATCCGGTTCAAGCTCTGTAGCAATGTACCAGATCAGAACCAAGCGGCGGCGGTAGGCTACCGCAATCTGGGCGTGCAACTTCCACCGTCCAAAGAGTCGTGGGGTAGCTTGAAGGCCCCAGAACTCGGCGACGCGCTTGAGCTGCGATTTCTTCTTCTTGATGAGGTCTCGCCAGGCAAAAAATGTGCCAGCTACTACTTTTCCAGTCCAGAACTGCACGGCTTTGACGGCAGCTGACTCATTGAATGCCTACGAGCTCTTGATGCATATTTGTTCCCAGACACCCAGCGACCTTTTCACGGGCAGCGGCTGCCTCGAGCCACTTGCTTTTCCACGTCTGGAACGATAGCCACACGTTGCGGCGCGTCCAGTGATTCTTGGCGCGCTCAAGTCGGCCGGCCGCTTGGTGAGAACGATACCACGCAACGACGATCACCACGAGGCGTATGGCCTTTCGCCACAAGAGGCGTAGGAGGTAGCGCCGGCGGTGGCGCCGGTAGTAGCGTTGAATCATGATGACTCGCATAGACATCTGCTGCATGCGGCGGTCAAACTTAAATTTCTTCTCGGAGACAACGACACCCGTGCGGTAAAGCTGCTGGATCATGGTTGCGGCGCGGTGCTCTTTCTTGGCGCGAAGCAGCAGCGCAGTGTACGTCACGAGCAGCGCTGAATGGCGGCTTGGGAATAGCGACGCATGCCGGTGGTCGTGCGCGACGACTCGCAGTTGGTGCCGCTTACGAAGCTGAGAAAGCGCGTGCAGGTGACTGGCGCCGACATGCGCGCAGTCGTGAACGTCGATCTTAACGAGGTGTTTGCACGCTTTGAAAAGTTCTTGGAGCACCGGTGGGCGGATGTTACTGTGGTGAAGCACCAGATGCTCGAGCCGCCAGCACCTGCGACTCAGCATCGCAAAGCCGTCGGTGCCGACACACGGCGTGGACAACGTGAGAGTCGTGATGGACGACGGGAGGAAAGCGATGGCCTTGCCCGTTAGCGTCTCATGCGCCAGCTCGAGGGACGTCACGTGGGTGAGCGCGCGCACCGGGTACAACGCGTGGGTGGACAGGAGGTCGCACTGAGTCAGGTGCAGCTCTGTGAGCACGTCTCGGCTGTGCCGCGCAAGCGACACGAGGGTGCTCGGGCTCAGACTGCTAGCTCTGCCGAGCCAAAGCTTCGTGGCTTGGCGGCACTTGCGGCAGACACGCTCCCAGCTCTCGGACGCAATCTCGGGCGCCAGGCTATCGAGGATGAGGGTTCGTAGCTCCGAGCCGTGATTGGCGACAGCTTCAAGCGTCCGGTCACCCACCAGAGGGCAGTCACGAATCGTCAGCGACAGCAGCGGCGCCTGACGAGAAGCTGTAAGGACAGGGACGAGGCCGCCATCGGAAATTCCCGGTGCGCCCGTGACAATGAGTTTCTGGAGCTGGACGTGACCTTCGAAGGCGCGGAGGCCTTTGTCCTGAATTCCCGTGCAGCCGCCGAGCTTGAGCGATCGAAGGTGCGGGCAGGCCGCGGCAACCCTGTATCTCAACCTTACATCCAAGATCGAACCGAGCCCGCACCAGCTAAGCGCGAGGCCAGTGAGCTGGGAGCACCCTGTGAGGTCAAGTTTGTCGATTCGGTGAGTCATGGTGGTGCCCGTGTACACCATGTTCATGGGCGGGTGCACCAGTGCCTCAAACTACAACCGGGGTTATTATCAACTCAAAGTCGAACTCTGTACTCCAGTGTCCGTGAGGCGGCGAGCGTTCTTAAGTTTGCAGACCAGCAATCGTCGAGCTTTGGTTGTTGCCAACGCGTGTAGAGTTGCGTCCGTCACCTACTAGCGTGTTGGATGCTACAAGAGACGGTATCAAACTTGGTCCAAGTCGGAAAGATTGAAGCGCTGAAGGGTACCACCGCATGTCTACCACAAGCTACTACGCATGGTTCACGCCCAAGACGTACGGCCAGGAGGTTGTTGATGGCGTCGCCAGTGAGATACTGGCACTGCTGCAAGGATACGTCGATTAGATGCGGCCACGCTCTCAGCAGGAAGGACAGCCCCACATTGGTAATCCGCGAGCATCGATTGAGATGCACCGCTTGGACATTGGGAAACGCGTAGGCAATCGTACGAAGGAGGTCTATGACCCACTAATGATTCATCGCTAGGCCAAGGCGTACCGTCCGACACATCGCTGCACTGGTTCAGGGCGAGTTCATGGACTTTAGGGCAGGCGCCGCCGATTAACTTGTAGTCTGCTTTCTAGTACGTGGTTCATATGAGACTCTTAAGTGGTCGGTCGTACGGTCAAGCCCGAGCTCGTGGAAAGGTCAAGGGACCGCAAATGCGGCACTTTGCTGAAAAAGGCGCTCAGAACTAGCCAACTGAGATGCTGTCGAAGGAAGCCAAGTACCTGGGGCTGCCAGCTCTCCATGTAGCCCTGCGATGTTGAGCGACGTACAGGCTTTGGTCAGATACGGTGTCACGAAGGCCAAGAGCTCGTTTGCATCCACAGCAGTCCACACCGAGAGATCGACGGTGCGTTTGGGTGTCGCGCTGTTGGGCTCGCATAGTAAGTACCCCATCATGCAATCTGCCCGCACGCTTGAACGAAGAAATTAGAATCGACTCACGTTCGAGCTTGATGGGCTGGTCCAAATCCAAGGTCGGTATTGTGGCCGATTTTGGCCGCGGCGTCGTGGGCTCGGCCGGCTCCCGTTGCGTGTCAGGGGCGCTCTGAGCGCGCAAAACAGGACCACGCATCTCTCTAATGGCCCTGGAACACCAGCGTGCGGTGACGTTTCTGTACCTTTGGACGTCGCCCAGCATTTTATTGATTGCTGCTTTTTGTTCGGCAAGTCTACGCCACGCATGAGCGCAGGGCCTCCTTAGCAACTGACTTGTCGTCTCGGGTGATAACAGGTAGGTTTAGCACCAAGCTATCCTGAGGGCGGCGTCGAGGCGGACTAGTGACGCTATGTGGTGCTGGCGGCTGCTTGCGCTTGAGAGCTGGCGGCGGTACAACGTCGTGGACGACAATTTCCGTGCGCCGCGGGAACTCTAGTCGCGGCCACGTGCCCTTGGTGGCATCGCGTACCTCTTCTTTTTCCACCCAGGTTTGAAACGCGACATCTGTTTGACTAATGTCCATTTCCGTGAACGGGGCCGTCTCGGGGTTCCGCTTGGTACTGTCGCGCTTGCGCTTGGGCGGCATCGTAGTCGGTGACCTGACGGCGTCGACCGACCGGCGCTTCATGGCCGCTGGCGGGAAAGGCCGCGTCAAAAAGATATGCGATCGGTTTCACTTCAGAGACGCCTGGAGCGCACCTCGAGCACTTGTCTTTGCCGTCGCGGCACGATAAAAGGGTGGCTCGTCGATGAGCACACGTGTTTTTCGTTCTGTTAGATAAGGTTGCGGGCCTGAGCTCGCTGCGGTGGTATGCGGTCGGCCGTCCAGCCGAGATATCGAAGGATTGTACCACAGTTTCAAAGGCGCTCGGCGTCCAAACCATGGTCGTGAAGGTCAAGACGATCTACTCCAACGCTCAGCTCGGTCTTTTTGCCTATTTGGTGGTCTGCGCATCTATTGCGTTGCTCCTAGTGACATTGCCGACGCCAACACCTACCACATTCGAGGCGCCACCGCCCAGTTCATTGAACCAAACTGCGTGTGCCATGTGCTTTCACCGCAACTCTTCTGCTTGCGAAGCTGGGATCTTTTCTTTTTCCCACCACGCCGAAGCATGCGCTGTTGATTGTTGTTGCCCCCTCGACAAGAAGGGTGTAGGGGCTCCGTATCAGCCTCGCGGGTGTGGCAAGAGCGCCACCTGCACCTGCGTCTACGAGGTCACAGACCCCGGTCGCTCGTACATTTTTGCTTTGCTTGGGGCAATGGCTGCGCTCGTCGCGTGTCTCTGGTGCTTCTACATCAAGTGTCAGTTCTGCCCCGAACCCTCGATTATATCAGATACAAATCTAAGACTAGTGGTTGAAAGTCCTGGGGTGTGAAGCCCCCCTCGACATCGTACTCTCTCTCTGTGATGAAAATATACGTTTTAAATGGAAACGAAATAGTAAGTTAATGCAAACTAGGTACGGACAAGGTATCCCAGTTCCACCATGTTCATTATAAGTTCAACGAGATACGCGGCATAGTATGAACAATCTATGAGCGAGATTTGTGGCTCTTTGCAAGGCTTCAAGCTGAGCCCTCGGCTCATGGTTGATTTCGCGAACCTGTGGTGGAATGCCGGGTGATTTTCAACGCACAACATGAGTGTTGGCTTCTCAAGAATTTAAAGATGAAGATCAGCGGCGAGTCGGGAGTAGCCGCGTTGAGCGACGGCCCGTCGTTTGGTGGCGGCCTCTTGAAGCAGCTGCAAGGAGCTGCCAGAACAGTGCATTTGATTAAAAGTATTAAACAGTGTCTGTAACAGAGGTAGACTCCGCGGCATTGTATTTTATCGTATGTATGTTATGGACATGTTGTGTACAAGTTTCATACAAAGATCGCAACTCAATTTCGCTCGACGATCTGCGACGCGTCGGTGGCCGATAGGGGGGCACCATTCGACAATTTCCTTGCCACCATGCACAGCACCGCTCATGTACGCCTCGACCAAACCCGTGTGGAAATTCTTCGCAGCGCCGTGCGACTGCCCAAGGGCCAGCTCAAGCCCTCGCGACGCTGCATTTACTTCGTGCTCAAAGTCCAGGAAGGCGCATCGTATCGTATCGTGGAGCATTCCTGGTCAGTATTCCGCTCCTTTCAAAGTGCTGTGATGGGCGTGGATAAGCACGAGTGCCATGGGCTCTGTGCCGCGCTACAACACGCAATGCGCCACCAGTTGCGCTTGCCTGTGAAGAAAGTCGGTTTTCGAACATGGTGCAAAATCCACTTGCACCACCACACAGAGACGACGATCGAGCTGTTCCGCGAGCACTTTCAAGACTTTCTCGACCTACTACTATTTCTTTTGCAAGAACCGCAAGCTCGCTGTGCCGCCTTTGGTGAGGTGCAAGCCCTCTTGAGCCAGTTTTTAGCAGCTTCGACAGCTTAATAAAACGTTTCCTTCACGGCGAATACATTCGTCAGGACTGTATTGGTGCGTGCACAACGAATACATTCGTCAGGACTGTATTGGTGCGTGCACCGGTATTAGCTGTCTTTGCCCACCTTGTTTACGTCTCTGCAGGTCGTCTAGCTGCACAAAAGTGTTGTTAATAATTGTATGTTTAAACTATCTAATTGTATTGTTTGGACTTTCTGTGGGTGCTAAAACAATTCACTCCAACTAGACCTAATGGTAAATTTGAATACGCTATTCAGTATACAAGTACTACGAGTATATTGTAGTATTCTACCAGGGTCGGCGCGACCCTGTGGGCAAACTTGCCTAAGCGTTCCATCAACAAAGAAGTCCCCTTTCTCCTTGCCAAGACACGACCTGCACAAAAGCAAACACACCCCTCTTCTGCGCTTCGGTGTGCAGGCACTCCAGGGCCTATGCACTTTCGTCGCTCGCTTTGGCGCGGCCACCGTAATCTTCAATGGACCTGTGCATTAAAAATTGCACTTCATCGTCGTAAATTTGATTTCATTCGTCTTTCCAGGTGGCACACAAAGCTTGTCGCTTCGGCAGCTGCCAAAATTTGCGTTTTCATGTAGCACAAGCAAGGTTGTTGTGCAAAGTGTTCTTGCAAAACCAATCACGTCGTCCAACTTGAAGCGCATCCTCTGCACTAACCAGGAAGGTGTGACCTTCAGGAATTCCATCCTGCAATCAGTCAGCATGGTGTCGAGCGCCTCGAATGCAGATACTGGCATCAGGCGAGCCGTGCCGTCGTTCCTCTGATTGATTGGCATCGAATAAAACACGGTGTTGTTTTAAACAGTTCTTGATTACGAAAGGGAAGGGAAAACTGTTTTGGCATGGCCGACCGCGGGTCCTTCGCGTCGTACGCTTCGACCTGCGCCTCCATGACCTGTATGCACAAGTTGCCGGCGTCGCGGGCGGAAATCCTCCGCGTAGATGTGCGAGCTCCCAAGCCCACCAAGGACGACGTCATTTTTCTCCTACGTGTGCACGATGCTGGAGAGAACTACGGCGTGCAGCAGAGCTGGACCGCTTTTGACAACCTTCGCAACGACCTCCTTCGAGTGCTCGCCCCTGGCCACGTCTGCGACGGCGTTTGTCCATGGCTCTGGGAAGAGCTGCGCCACAACTTCGATTTTCCGACCAAGAAGGTGGGTTTTTTCACCTGGTTGGACTTGCGACTGCAGCGCCAGACGACAGCCACAATCGAAGTCTATCGCGAACACTTTCAGCAGTTGCTTGATGCGCTCGTTGGATTGCTTTGTCAAACTCGCATCCATTGCGAGCGCTTCCATGGTGTCTACACCGTCGTCGCTAAGTTTCTCACGAGTGATCCGAAAGATGCCCTTCAGTGCGTCGTTTGAAAAGTTATTTAAATGAATAAAAAGCTTTGCACTCCAAGGCGCAGACTTTAAGTCATGCCATCATGTTGGTACCCGAAGTTCCATGTTGCACCAGTGTCAGGGATGACGGCGAGCTTCTTGAATCGGTTGCCGCGGTTGATACTCTCTCGACAGCCTTGTGCATCCCACGGGAATGCTCC
>JNBR01000550.1:0-16287 GCA_002081595.1 Achlya hypogyna
TTTATGGGCACTGATCCCAACATAAAGCTCCCACAACATGTTGGGATACGCCTTGTCGATGCCGACGGGCACGACTGCAATAGCTCACATGCAATCAACATCGCGGCGGTAGGTGTGCATTTTGTCGACGACGGCGTCACTTGACTTGGCCTGGAGAATTTTCAGTAGCAAAAGACCACAAGTAGCGGGAAGTCCGTGTGTGTCCAGGACGGACTCTTTGATTGGTGTTATCTCTTCACGATGCATACAGCATTCAAATGGCTCCTGCAGCAACAAGCAGTTGGCAGCTGTTGGGACAAAGAGGCTAAAAACATGAAAGACATGAACGTGCTATCTGATTTACATCAATTTCTCGGGGTGGTGCTGATCTTGACTCACTTGGCAACACATCATAGTGGCCAATAGTCCAAAAATCATAAATACCAAGCAGTTCTAGTATTCGACGAAAAGTGCAGACGACGACGCACGCACGAGCGCGATACAATTTAGCTAATGTTCTTGTATTTATTGGCCCGGGGCCAAAGGGCAACGCATTCAATATCCTTACATTTCTCGATTGGCGCAGTGAGGTCAATGAACGCGACATCCTCACATTTCTCGCTTGGCGCAGTGAGGTCAATGAACGCGACATCATCAAGCTCGATGGCTTCCAATTCAACATCTTCGGTTTCGACGGCACGACGTGACCTGGGTGATACGATAAGTATTTCCGCACGAAGTTATCTTTAAGCAGTCGGGATCTACGAACCTGACGGGATCTTCGAACCAGACGGACACAATAGTTGCCCCAGCGCCAAGTGGGACAAATTGTGCGTACATCCCAGTGTGCTGATATGCGGAGATGCTAATCTCGTGACTAGACATGGGCATTATTATTGGCACCGCCATTGAAACAATCTTGGTTGTTGCCTTCATCGGATGCTTTGTCCTCAAGCGTGTGCGCGACGCGAACTCTGCCAGGGATATTGAGTATTATCAACTCGCACCGAACTCCACAATGGCTGGCAACAGCGCCAAAGCCTCTCGATCTCTCTGGCTTGTACAACGTCCGCCTTGAGTCTGCTGCCCTCACGCTTGATACGATCGTTGGGCACGGGTCATTTGCAGAGGTCTGGAAGGGAACGTATAACGGTACGGCAGTCGCCATCAAGCGCCTACAGAACGTACGCCGCTCGAATCGAGATATCCAAGACTTCATCAACGAGATTCAACTCACGGCAGGGTACCTTACTCGCATGCAGAAGCCAAAACTCATCGAGTTACTCGCGACAGATTTGACTCGCCGTACGTGATCAAGCTCATCGGCGCCACTTGGACAAGCCCCCGCGACCTGCATTGCGTCATGGAGTACATGGACCAGGGCGACCTCAAAGACTTTCTCGCAACACACAGCCCCAGTGTGCTCCCATGGTCTCAGAAGCTGCAAATACTTAAAAGCATAGCCAACGGTCTTTCGTACTTGCACTCGCTCAACATAGTGCATCGCGACCTCAAGAGCCGCAACGTGCTCCTCGACAGCGTGAAGGGTGTCAAACTTGTGGACTTTGGTGTCGCGAAGGAAGACATTCAGGGGACCATGACAATGTGAGTCGGTACGTTTCGCTGGATGGCGCCCGAGGTCCTCCACGAAAGTGCATATACGGTAGCCGCCGACATCTACTCATTCGGTACGACCAACACGACAAAATTCAACCAAAGTCAAAACAACCTTTCTAGGAATGCTGCTCTCTGAGATGGACACGCACCACATTCCATACGAAGACATGAAGAATCCAAAGACAGGACTGCCTCTGGCCGACCCCGCTATCATTAGCAGCGTCATGAACGGCACCATCAAGCCGACGTTCACCACCGCCTGTCCTCAATGGCTTAAAATGCTTGCGGACGCGTGCATACAATTTGACCCGTGCCACCGGCCAACTATATACGATGTCGCGACAATCCTTGCCAAAGTCAAGGTCGCGTAGCCACAAATGGTGAACGTGTATGAATAGTGAAACCCGTATATTGGTACGTACGAAAAGAGCCACAATGGCGAAGTTTTTGTTAAGAGTTGCATCTCACAACATCTTTTTAACTTTACAAGCCAGCTCTCTTTTTCACCTTTTTCAGGTATGCCTCACTAAGCGTCAGGACAAGGTGCCCATTTGCCAATTTAATATCACTGCGGCGCAGTAGAATTCCACAATCACTGAACTATGTTTATCTAAACCTCAGCTGTTTGAAAGCAAGGGCCTCAAAGCTTGTTTTGCTTCACCCACTCAAGCACCAACCTGCACGTCTGCCATAGCTTCGGCTTGGTCGTAAAATCTGTCTAAGAGAGCGCAGTAGAGATGCTGTAGATCTGGAAATGCATGGTACGAAAAATTCACGCCTACCGATTGCCGGTTCGATATAATTGACACACAAGACTTAGGTGAAATATGTTCGGTGTTGGTGAAATTCCACCGATGCTCCGTCTATCGCGCCCGAGGACAGGACAGTAAATGTTGTGTAGCTGCTTTGTTCCGTTCGACTGGAAAGGACGATGAAGCTTGCGTCTACCTATGTACATTTACTATTGACGATGCACGCAAGTGTCCGTCTGCAGTACGACTTCACGTTAGAGATCCCGATAAGGCAATGTGCGAGGTAGTCACATGAGCCACTGACATCTGTTGGCGCCGACGTGGATGGTTACGGACCCCACGTCGACGTCGGCTGAAAACATATCGATGCGGCCGACTGCTTCAGTGGTCGTTTGTTGCACGCGGACGCACCGTCGGTCAAGACATTGGAGAAGGCTGAGACGGACGCTCACGGTCTTAGCGCCCGTGGCGAAGATCACGTAGCAGTCGGCCCCGCGCTGGCTCATGCACACGTTGGCCTTAAAGCAACGGCTGGTTGCGAGGAGCTGGTACACGGAGCCACCGTAGAGTGCGTAGGTGTCCTTGCGGTTCTTGGGCATGGACCGGCCAATGGCCCAGAGCAGCAGACGGTGCTTCCAGTCGTTGTACTCCTGTGCCGCCACCGCGCGGTTCACGAGCGCGCACGTCTTCTGCCGCACGAGCGAGACCACGTGCGTGCGGGGGGTCAGCGGCGCAAGGAGAGGGACCGCCAATCCGTAGCTCAACGGAAGAAGTCCCATGAGCATGGAGTAAACAAAGGCACCAAGCGAGACCTCCCCGCCCTCGTCGGTCTGCGCTGGCGTCAGGACGCAAGTGAAGAGAAATCGATAGATCACGAGCAAGAATGGGACACGAAACTGAAGGCACGTGAAGGGACCAGCGATGACGGCGACGCCCATAGCCACGAGGCTCGGATCGACTTCGGCGAAGCAGTGCTCCTTGCGCCACCGCTTGAGCAGCTTGGAGAAGGCGGCGAGGCCCGCGTACGCAAACCATACCGTGCGGGACAAGTAGAAGCACGCAGTGAGAAAGATGCCGCGATGCTCCGTCTGCGTGAGGCGCATGAAGGCGCGCGTGACGTAGTCGGCGCTGAGCCAAAAGTCGACGACGAAGACCACTGACACGAGCGGGTCGAGGAGGATGATGCTCGTGGGGTCTCCTAAGACCACTTCGTACACGGTCGACATGCCCCCGGCATGCGGCAGCCCGAAGCGCGCCAAGTTGGTCACCAGCACCACGTAGTGCTTGTAGTACGACGTCCACATGCGCCAGACGATGTACAACGTCAAGCAGCTGCGCACCGCAAACTTGAAGCTTTGCCATGGAGTGCTGAACTCGGCGGTGCGAAAGCCTATCCAGATACACGCCGTGCCGTTGGCAAGTTCGCCCCAAGATGCCGAGTACGACACAGGGATGCCAAAGAGGCGCGCCACATTAAAGTGCGAGAAGGAGGTCACAGGCGCTTGGTTGTTCAAGATCTGCAGCATGCTCCGGCGCTCTGGGGGCGTCTCGAACACGGCGAACACTACATCTGGCTCGGCGTCCGACGAGAAATTGGTCCACACCGGCGAGATCGTCAGGTTCTCTTGGAGAACGTCGTAGCTCTGCCCGAACGCGACCCCGTACGCCGGCTTGTGCTTGTGGAAAAAGCTGTCCCACCCGGCATGGCACAGCTCAAAGCTCACCGAGCAGTTGTGTTCGTAGTCCCAGAGCTCCGACCGGTCGTGCCACGGGAAGGGCTCTGACACGTACGCCTTGAGCGGCCTAGGGTTCGGGAGATAAGTGATCGTCTTGGTACACGGACGTACATGATGGCCACGTTCAGGAACAGAAGTGCACTTGCGAAGACAGACCGATAGTTGACGACCACGGTGCTCTTGGAGAGCGAAGGACCCGCAGGTCGGATCTGCGCTGTCATTCCAATCACACCGAGGCTATAGATAGATAAAAGTTTCGGATCAGCTGTCAACCCTCATGCTGTACACCATGCTCGCCAACAGTAATGCGCATTGGTTTCCGGGGCAACACTTCAGCACGAATGTATCGGCTTCATGGAGTGACATACTTGCCTCATGCGCAGGACGAAATGAATGGAAAGGTGTTTGTTCAAAGAAGGCTCGTACAGCATGCTTGGGGTACTGGTCATGTACAACGAGCAATGTTGGCACAGGGGCCTAGCAGCAGCCACCTTTGTTCGATTGTTGCGCAGCACCGCTGAGGTCAATCGTTGCCGCCGGCACAAAACTACCAAATTGTGAGGCTTTAGAAGCGATGGACTTAAGGGTACATGTCATCGTCTTGACCCTTTTGCAAAGCGATTCTGGCGATTGTTTGGAATGCTTCCTCGACGCCCGTAGCCTCCTTGGCACTAGTCTCGAAAAACAAGATCGGGTGTTGCGCGTTCTTGGCTTTGCACCACTGCTCGATCTTTTGCACTGCGACCTAAACTACGAAGTGAGCCGACGATGGTGCTTGAAGCGTACCCTTCGCTCGGTCTCTTGGTCCACCTTGTTCCCGAGCACGATGAAAGGAAAGTTCTCCGGATCGCGGGGGCCAGCCTGGGCGAGGAACTCGTCACGCCAGGAATCTAGCTTGTCAAACGACGTGGGGTTCGTGATGTCGTACACCAAGACACACGCATCGGCGCCTCGGTAGAACGCAACACCAAGACTCTGGAAGCGCTCTTGCCCAGCCGTATCCCAAATCTGCATCGTCACGAGCTTCTCGTCGATCATGATTTCCTTCGTGAGGAAGTCCGCACCGATCGTCGCCTTGTATTGGTTGCTAAACTTCTGGTTGACATACTGGTTCATAAGGGACGTCTTCCCGACCCTAAGATTCATTGCTTAGTTGGCACCACTGGTAAAGTTGCGGTCGTCATCTCCATGACACCGTGGGCATGGAGTCTTATGACACCGGAGGAAGCATGGACGTACCCGCTGTCGCCGAGGATGATCACCTTGAGGAGGACCTTCTTTCGGTGCGCCATGCTCGTCCGACGGTCGAAAAAGAAATTTGGATCTCTCCTTCTTTTTCTCATTCATTAAGCGTTTATTATTGCATACTTTATCCCTGTTTAGTTGACGAAACCTGGTAAATCCGATACATGCATTGTTATCGGATTAAAAGGGCAATAACCAAGACATCTTAAATTCGGCAATCCGGATTGGACTCCTTGAGCAACATGTGCTCTGCTCTAGTACTTTCACCTCACTGTTGCAAGGCCTCTAGTAAAACTACACAATCCATCGTATCCGGTTATACTTAGCACACGCGAACTCGCACGGCACGATTGCCGTGCACCAATTTTGCCTCGTTTTGAACATTTCTTATTAATGGCATTTCCCGAATATAGACCGTTAGTGAGTTTGCCCCGTTGTGATGAGCCGTTCGACTACATCGCTCGGCTGGAAAATATTTTTAACCGGTTCATCTCAGCCGGCTGGCAACGATCCTCTGAAGTTGAAGCTGCGTGGAATGACGGCTAATGACGTCGGCAGGGATTTCCAGTTTCAATACCACGATGGCCGCGCCAGTACACGCCGATATGTTCACGCGTCTTGTTGCCCTGCGCTGCCACTTCCATGAGCACCCAGAGTTGAGGTTCCAGGAGACAGCGACCCAAACCACCTTCGCGCTTACCTCATTAACGAATCCGGTATCCCCGAGGCGAACATTGCCAGTAGCGCCAGCACAGGTGCGGCCACTTCTCCTCTTCGCAAGCTCATGCCTCTCATCGGCAGGTCTGGTCGTTAATGTGTATGGCCCCACGACGACGACGACTCGGGACGGCCTGCGCTGCATTGCATTCTGCGGCGATATGGATACACTTCCAATCACGGAACGCAACCCTAGCTTGGCGTACGCGTCACGCATCGGCGGCGCCGCGCACATGTGCGGCCACGACGGCCACATGACATTGCTCGCGGGTTTTGCCTGCTTTCTGCAGCGAGCGGCTCTTGCGAACACGTGCGTCCGCCTGCTCTTCCAGCCCGCCGAAGAAGGGCACTTTGGTACCTCCGCCTGTCGATAGATGTATGCCTTAAGCCGATAGGCGCCGTGCAGATGATCAAGGACAGGTGCATTGACGGCGTAGACGAATTGTACGGCTACCACAATGCACCTTTTTCGTTGGGCAGCGTGCATGATAAGCCGGGGGCCATCATGTCGCACGGCTCCAAATTCACCATTTCCGTGAACGTACCCGGTGGCTACAGCTCGGCGCCACATCAAACAGCGGTGTGCTTCCGCTCTCTTCGCGTTTATCATGGCGTTTCAGGACTCGATCGTCACCGCTGGGCACAATTGTCGTGGCGCTGCAGTCAATCGCGAGCCGCAACGTCGCCGCAGCCGAAAGTGCCATAATTTCCATCGGCACTATCCACGGTGGCGAAGCGGACAGTGCAATTCCCTCCACCATGCGCATGACAGGTACGTATCGCGATTTTAACCCGGCGGTCGCGGCCCTCATCGAGGCGCGCATGACTTCGATCGTCGGGCATACGGCGGCGACCTCGGGGCGGAAAGAGTTATGACCTTGGACGACTGCCATCCTTGGACGACTGCCATCCTGTGACCGTCAACGCCTCCAAGCAGGCTGCAATCGTCAAGGCCGTTGCAACGACGGTGGTGTGCACCGGTTGCGACGAATGTCGGCGGTTGACGGCCTGTAGACAGGTGTCAGGGGCGTCAGCGAGGCCGGCTTGCCTCTGTGTGCCTCGGAGGACTTTTCGTACTATCTCCAGCAACACCCCGGCTGTTTCTTCATGCTCGGGACAGTCGAGGTGGGCGAAGCCCAAAACCGCCAGCTCCACAGCGACACCTTCGACTTCAACGATAAGGTGCTGCCATTGGCCGTGCGGCTCTTCCTCGAGATTGCTCAGCACCGCCTCGCGTGTGAGCTCTTTAGCCCTGTCGAAATGGCCGCCATCTACACTCCATAATCAGAACCTTCGGCGTCAGATCTGGTGTTCCATTGAAGTTCAATTTGTGAGAACTGCAGCAGGGGGGCTGATGAAATGAGTATTTATCTAGGCTCGTGGCAGCAGTAGTCCCTCCTGCATGTGATCATGCATCCGAGAGACTCTCATTCATGAGTTACTGATGCGTGCCATTGCTGTGCTCCTTGCCAAGTCGGACGACGGGGCTGCAAGTTGTCCAAGATTACCCACTCGTCCGCGTTTAACGTGTTTAAACCACTTTCCTACATTGGAATAATTTATCATTTGTGTGTTGTATGTAATAAAATGACTCGACCATGGGTGCATTTCATTGGTTCATCGGAATCCAAATAAGATGGCCGCGGTTCCCTATCGCAGGAGTGACAAGCTCGAGCACCACTCAGCGCAGGTGTGGGCATCAGCAGCTCTCTTCAACGAGGGTACACGTTCAACCTGTGCCTGACTCATGCGCTCATGTAGCTAAGCTCAAACCGGGTGCCTACGTCCGCGTCACATGGCCACGGACGGCGGAGGTGGCATTCCGCCAGGTTCGCCTGCTGCCCGCACCAAAGACACCCGACGACCCGTCGCTGCCTACGACTTGGCTGGGTACCGATGGCGATCTCTTTCAGGCCGATACCGTGCTCCTCCACGAACTTCCAGCGCACCGCTTGCCAACGATCACCCACCTGCATCTCGAATGGATCCCATCAGCCACGGTGCTGCCGCCGCCACCGACGGGACTCATGCCCGGCGCTCTCCTTCAAGACGGCATGCTTTGGGCGTGCCAGTGGTTTGGCACAGACTATGGACAATGGCGCTGTCGGCTCTTCCCTCACGCACCCTGCGGCATCCCGGGCGCCGTCATTGGTGTCGTCGGGACCTCGACTCAAGTGTCGCTTTCCGGTCACCCTTCATGTTCGGGTTTCCGTCTTGTCGACGTATCTGAGGTTGGCGGCGTGGCCAGCGAGGCATTGGCCAACCTCTGGGAGGTCGTGGCGCCGCACTTGGCCGCACCATCGGCGCCGTGCCAGGTGCTTGTGCAAGGCGCTCTCGGCAGCGGCAAGATGCACACAGTGCAGCAGCTCGCGCGGCAATGTGGCGCTCGTCTTCTCCTGTTAGACGCCACACTCGTAGTGGCTGTCGACGTGGCGCCGCTGC
This sequence comes from Achlya hypogyna, assembly GCA_002081595.1. NCBI lineage: Eukaryota > Oomycota > Saprolegniomycetes > Saprolegniales > Achlyaceae > Achlya > Achlya hypogyna. Next base: position 8,489 of record JNBR01000550.1, read on the forward strand.
TTGCGTCAGTCGTGGCGGCTGCTATAGCCATGGCCCCCGCCATCATATGCATCCCGCACATCGAGCGGATCTTTCCGAAGTCTCTTGGGGCCAACGGCGGGGGCAGCGAGCGCCGCATCATCGAGCTCTGCGCCACGCTCACCGGCCTCGGTAGGGCCATTCCACCCGCTGGGCTCACACCGACGTAGCCAACGCTACCGCCGCCATCGCCGTCGTGTGCACTGCTGTGGACGCGGACGGCCTGCACCCCAAGATCCGCGCCTGCTTTGGTGACGAGCTGGCCATGCCGGTGACGACGCTGCAGTTCCGGCGGCAGCTTCTCGCCTTCTTCCTCGATGGCCAGCCACTCCCGAACGGTGAGGCCGCGGCCCTCGACGCCCGGCTAATCCAGTCGGGCCACCAGCCGAGCGACGTCGCTGCCATCGCGCGGTCGCTCGATCTCTCGACGCAGTTTGCGAGCCTGCGGGTCACCCCCCAGCGCGGCTCTAGCGTCGTGTCGGTGCCCTCGGTGCGCTGGACCGACATCGGTGGCGCCGACGACATCAAGCAGCAGCTCCAAGAAATGGTCGTGTGGCCCTTCGAAAAGCCGAAAGTCTTTGAGCGCATGGGTATCGCGCCGCCAATCGGGCTCATCTTGTATGGTCCGCCGGGTACGGGCAAGACAATGCTTGCAAAGGCGGCAGCCACGGCCACCGCATGCAACTTCCTCAACGTCACGGCTAGCGACTTGCTCTCGTCCGAGTTTGGCGCCAGCGAGCGCGCGCTCGCAGACGTGTTCCGGACGGCTAAAGCTATGAGCCCATGCATCATCTTCATCGACGAGTTCCAGTCCATCTTCGCCAACCGAGCCAGTGCTGGCCAGGTGCGCACCGGTTCCAATGCCTTCGTAGCTGAGTATGGCTAGATTGGCTCCAGCATGGCGTCGCTGCTCCTACAGGAAATGGACGCACTCAAGGCTGTGAGCAGCACGGGCAGCGCGTCTATGCTGCAGTACGTCTTCGTGCTCGCTGCCACCAACTGCCTTGACGCCATTGACGACGCATTTTTGCAGCCTGGTCGCTTTGAGAACATCTTGTACGTCGGGTACCCCGATGCTGCTGGTCGCAGCCAAATCCTGGTACGCAATTCCATACCTCGGTCGCTGAGCAGTCGCTAGACGCTTCTGCGCGGGCAGATGCAGTGGGCTGCCGACGTTGCAATCGACGGCTTGGTCGCAGCCACGGACGGGCTTAGTGCCGCAGAGATAGTCTCTGTCGTGCGCACCGCCGGCCTCTTGTCCCTAATGCAGCACACCGCCGACGAGGTAGCTGTCCTAGCGAGCCGGCAGTCCTGTAACGTATGGATAGATCGATCAAGACGCTTTTGACCAGGCGCTGCTTCAAGTGTGGCAACGCCACATCCCGCCCCAGTAGCTCCAGCCCCGTCGTCAACTGTAAACCATGCCTTAAGCCGTTAACAAGCCGCGCTCGCGCAGCTCCTTGACGTGTGTGCTCGAGAGGTACTGCAGCACGTCCGCTTGCTGCTTGGCGTATGTGGTGGCGATGCGCCGAATCGTCGCGTCCAGCGCTACCGGAAACATGAGCGTCCGTAGTTACCAAGCTTTGTCGCTCACCAGTCGTGAGTTGGTGCACAGCGGGCTCCTTGGCCTTCTGGAACTTGTCGAGCACAAGGCGCAGCCCCAAGAGGCTCGTCAAGATGGCAGCCACGGACAGCTGCACGTGGCCTTGCTTGTCTTTAGCGTACGAGGCCACAACGACGGCACCCAGTGCCTCGACGACGTTGAGGACCGACTACATAGAACGTCAGCGGTCGCACCCAACGAGCTCGCGGAGGACCTTGAAGGACAGCAGAAGGTAAGAGAGCAGAAGGTCGAACGCGAGGCGCTGCCATTGAGGGAGCCCTGCGGGCGGCGACGCCAGCAGCGCAAGGGGCGACACTTCGCCTGACGCGAGCGTGCGCACGAGCATGGCCCAGGTCTTTAGCTTCGCCGGTAGTGAGGGCGTCGGCGCCGGCGTTGTGTGCATCCACGCGTCGACGGTCGCAAGCTGCTCGGCGAGGAGGTCCAGCGTCGCGGTTGCCTCTTGGAAAGTCTTGGACCACGTGGCTTCGGAGGCGAAAAGGGCGGCTGGGGCGTCGCGAGCCGCAGTGACGAGGTCGCCCGAGGCCAAGTAGGCTTCCCAGAGCGACAGCGCGCGGTAGGTTGGGGCGTCTTTGCCCTTCATGGCTGCGGCGCGCGCGAGGAGGAACTCAACCTGGGCCGTCTGCAGGGAGAGGCGATAAGGCTGGCGATCTGCGTTAGGTGACGGTAGAAGCGGGTGGCCGGACACCCAGGGGTGGCTGAGTGGCAAGTCCTTGGTTGCTGGCGACGAGAAGCCGGGGCGCGCGAAAAGATGTGCAAACGTCCACGACACAACCGCGAGCACGACGAAGAGGACACTCGACGACACAATGGCATGCACTGAGGCGCTTTGCGTAAAGATCCCAGAAATAATGGACGTGAAGACGGCATATTGAAGGCTACTAGCAACGACGTTGCCATACGAAGCCTCAAGAGCGGCAACTGGGTCGGCTATGACGCGAAACGTGAGGGGATGGAAGCTAGTAAAGCCTACGACACACGTCCACACCAGACCTTGGGCAAGCGAGAGAGCTCCAACAGATTCAAGGTGCGCCGGTGAGACATAGCAGACGAAGAGGTGGTGCCAGGCATAGCTCGTAACAGTGTAAAGCGCGAAGAGAAGTACACTCTCAATGCGCAACGCTCGCACAATGCACGATGGCCCATATGCGGGAGACGTCGCGGGAACTCTTTGCGGCAGCGACAGAAGCAGCAAAAGCGAGGCGCCAAAGCTACTAAGCACAACGAGGACAAGGCCAATAGAGACGGCAATCCACTCGACCACCTGCGAGAGGTCGATAACAAATGGCTGGATGTCCGTGATGCGCAAGACAGAGAGCAGCATGAGGGAAATGCAGCCGCCAAGGCTCGCAATCGCCGTCGCGATCACAGTGCTCGAAACGACGCCTGGAAGCGTGCTCGCCACGCGACTCCGAACGCGGTCCATCGGTCGAAACTGGGAATGGAAGGCCCCAAACCTCTGGAATCCCATATTCGTTTCCGAAGGATTAGCGATCAGCGCATTGATTGGTTCATTTCTGCCGCGCTATGATTGGTGGAGAGGTCAAAGATCGCACCGAGCACCACAGCAAGGCCCTAGGTGGCCATGGGCGCGGGGTCGCCACGACCATCGCTCCATGCAAGTATGCTGCGCTCAGTGCATGCACGCGCTCATTCCCGCGCAACTTGGCGTAGACGACAGCTGCGACCCTTCTGATTACGGCCTGTCCGTCCGGACTTTTCTTAATTCTAAGGTCATATAGCATCTTACCATGTGCGGCATCGTGGCGTACTTGGAGCTAGCAGGAGCGTCGGGGCCGCCACCAAACCTCCATGCAGCCCTTGCCTACCTGCACCACCGCGGGCCTGACGGCCAGGGAACGTGGTGCGACGACACCGTGGGTCTGGGACATGCGCGGCTCTCAATCATGGACGTCGCGAGCGGCCAACAGCCTCTTCATGCGGGCACTGACATCCATGCGGTTGTGAACGGCGAGTTCTACGAGTTTGAAGCCATCCGCGCGTCGCTCGAGGCTCGCGGACACGTCTTTAGCACAAAGAGCGACTCAGAGATCCTCGTGCACTTGTACCAAGAACACGGTGTAGACACTCTTGAGCATTTGGCCGGCGAATTCGCCTTTGTGCTTTGGGACGCGCGGCGCCAGCGGCTTTTCTGCGGTCGCGACCGATACGGCGTCAAGCCCCTCTTCTACACGACTGTCAGCACTCGCTTCATGGTGGCCAGCGAAGCCAAGGCTTTTCTGGCTCTCGGGTGGCAGCCCCAGTGGGATGTGCACTCAATCGCAAGCAGCGGGTTCTTCAGCGACTCGCGCACGATCTTCCAGGGTGTGTACAAGCTTCCGCCTGCTCATTTCCTGACATTGACCCCATCGGGGCCGCTGCATCTGGAATCGTACTTTTCACCAACCTACCCGAACAGGCATGTCGCCGACCCCCGATCGATCGACGAGATGATCCTCGGTGTGCGCACACGGCTGCGAGACGCCGTCAAGACGCGGCTTCGCAGCGACGTACCAGTGGCCGTTTACCTCAGGTAGCTTTCTGCCGTTCCCAATGGGCACGCTCACGCTGCCAACAGCGGCGGCATCGACTCGTCCACTGTGCTGGGACTTGCCCTCGACATTCTGCGCGAGACGGACCCCCTGGCAACGCTTGACACCTTTACAATTGCCTTCACCGATCGGGTGCGCTTGGCCTCATGAATGTCGCCAACGATGCCTCGTAGGAGGTTGACGGCGTTCACTACAACGAGAGCGACGTCGCTCGGCGAACGGCCGATTACTTTAACACTCCGCACCACGTACTGCATGTGACGCAAAACGACTTGACGGCTGCGTTCGAAGACGCCGTGTGGCACTGGGAAGCCCCCTTGAACGATTTCAACGGCGCCGCCAAGTACCTTTTGTCCCGCTATGTCCAAGCCGCGGGGTTCAAAGTGGTGCTAACTGGTTCCTCTCTCCCTGTGCCTGCATCGTTGTCATCGGCGCCTAGGCGAGGGTGCGGACGAGCACTTTGCGGGCTACTCGATGTTCTACCCCGATTTCTACCGCGCCGACACTATGCCACCGACGCTGCTGCCCGCCGACCGGCGCGCGCGGCTCGCGGCCATTGAGGCCACTGACATGAAGACATGGAGCGCGATCGGGTGTGTACCGATGGCGTTCAACGACCACCCGAGCGAGCGCCGGCGACTCCACGACGTCAGTATCCACCGCGTCTTGACGACCATCTGCGGGCTACCTGCAGGGCTGTTCGTACCCGCGGTCGCCGCGGCCAACGCGCCGATGGAAGCGTATGTCCACGCGCTGTCGGCCGAGGAGCGGCGCCTCGCTCGCGACGAGTGGCACCCACTGCACACGGCGCTGTGCCTTGAGACTCGGGTGCACCTACCCAACTACCTCTGCAATCACCTCGGCGACCGCAGCGAGATGGCGCACTCGATCGAGGGGCGGGTGCCTTTTCTCGACCACCGGCTCACGACGTTTGTGAACGGTCTGCCGCCACAGGTGAAGCTGCACGTCGACGAAGCCTCGGGGGATCTCGTCGAGAAGTGGGTTTTGCGACAAGCCGCCAAACCCTACATACCTTTGGAGCTCTACGAACGGCCCAAGAAGCCGTTTCTTGCACCGCCGTGCGACAAGGGCACCGACGCACAGTGGGGCTACCTACAGGCCACGATTCAACGAAACGCCGTCGAGGCGCTTGGCTGGATGGACTGGCCCTTCGTCGCCGCGACGCTCCAGACGTTCAAGACCACCGGCGAGCGTCAGGCGTACAACCGCCTCAACATCATTGCCTCGTTCCTCGTGCTCGGCCGGCAGTTCAACATCCCTGCCGCCCGGGTTTCATGAGCCCAACAAGTTGCTTTATACTGTACGAAACGCGGTTCCATCCTCGCCACACCATGGGCTCGCATTCATCAATATCGTTCGGGGCAACGAGCGCCTGAAGGCCTTGCGGCCACCTCAGTGTGCTGTGGAATCCTGGACTACCTTAGCGTAGTATGGCCAAGCAAACGCTCACAACTCGTTAGCGCAACATGACTACACCGGGGATGATCTTGGCGGTGGCGTCGGGTGCCCGCGGCGCGAGGACGCGGTCGCACTTGGCGCGGAGTAGTGCGTGCGCCGCCTTGGGGCTGTCGTCACCCAAGTACGCCCGGTATGCCTCGAAGCGCTCGCGGAGGTTGGGGCTCGGAAATTCGAGCGTTACGTGCAGTTCACCGCAGGGTTTGCCCTGGGAGTAGACTTGCAGCCACAGCTCTTGGCTTGGGCGGCCAAGGTTGAGCACATCGAGGAAGGCCACGGCACACTTGCCGAGGCGGCTGCCGGACGCGTTGCAGATGTCGATTTCGAGTTCCATCACGAGCGGGTCCACAGCGTCGAACGTGCACGCTTCGTGCCAATGTGCGTGGTCTTGCACCTTAGTATCGACCAGCGTACCGCCGACGCGCAGTCGGCAGAAGCGCTGGGGGGCTCCGAAGACAAGCGGATTCGCGAGACCTTGTGCGCGGTGCACCGTCACCGTGCAGGGCGTCGTGGGCCCTGGCTTGTGCGCGCGCTTGACGCTCGGATACATCTCGAAGACGGAAACGAGGTCGACGGCCGACGGCTGCACTTCGTCGGCCTCCTCCTCAAGGTCCACGACGCAGTGCTCGAGGATGGCTTTGTACCACTTGGGGCTGTCGTACGCGTCGAGGTCCGTGCGGCCGTGGCTCGCCATCTCCAGCAGCAGCTGCCCGAAGGCGGTGATGTCAGCGGCCTGCCCGTCACCGTCGACTGCATGGAAGCCCGAGAGCCGCGCCTGCTTCTTGCCGTTGAGGAGGATATGCTCCAGCCGCAGCGCGCCATGGGAAAGATCCATTTTGTGCAGGTACGCGAGGGCGCGCGCGACGGCGAGAGCGATGGAAAACTTGGCTTCCCAGGAGAAGTGCGCCCGAGGCGTCGACTGCATGAAGGAGCGCAGGTCTGTGAGATCCATGTGCTCGAGGTAAATTGCGGGGCCGATGTCCGCTTTCCACGCTGTCGTTCCCAGCATGCCCACAATGTGCTCGTTCTTGAGCCTACACTAGAGGATGAGCACCATGGGGCGATACAAACGCATGCATACAAAGACAGGAAGGAGGCAAGCGCCACGAAAGTCGAGAACTGGGTCGGATCCCGCAGCCTCTTCTGCACGACCGTCTTGCCTTCAATCGTGCCGGCCCGGACCTCGTACACAGTACCTGTTGACAGCACTGCTGTGGAGGAGAATTGTCCCAGTTCGATGCGCCGGATCGGTGGCTCCTCGGGTGTACGCTCGTAGTACCACTGCTGCTTTTCGATCTCGAAGGCAAGGCGGTCACGCTGCAGTTGGTGCTGCTCATGCTCGACAGCTGATGCGCGGGCGTCGACAGTGGCGATTTGCTCTGCAAGCGTCTCCACCTGGGTCGCCAGCGTTTGCAGGTGCGCAACGAGCAGCGCGATTTTCTCCTCGTCGCTAGGGAGTTCTGCGTTGCAGGCCGCGCACAGTGGAAGCAGCACGCTTGTAGCCTCGCCGCAGGCTGCACAGACAATGTCGGCCATCGCGCTCTGGTAGAAATGGGCCGACAAAGTGAAGTCGACGGACCATATGGAGAAGAATATAATATTTTATGTACAGCCCACCCGATATGCTAATATTCTCCGAAAGTTAATTACAGGTTCAATTGGCACCAACTGGCTCAATGAGTAACACCTCCACGCTGGGGAAAAGAAAGCATGGGAAGCCCTGTAAAAACAGTTTTCACCACAGCAACGAATAGCATGACTTTCTCGATGAGCTCAAGCTCGCTTGCTTTCTTTCTCAATGGACTACCAACTGCCAGAAGTCACGGACACAGTCTACGGCTCATCTCGAAGCGAACAACGCCGACGATGTGGCAGTAGCCGTCGTTGACTTTCGCAGACGTGCTCATAGAGGCTAATCTCCGTCTTCTCACCGGCACACCAAATTCGTCCACGTAGCTATGTTTCCAGAACATCATATTATAAGTCTATTACTCGGTGGTTAGTGAGCCAACACGTGCGCCGCCTCCGTTAACGCTGCCATAATTCATCTCGTGGAGTGCATTAAGTAGTTTTACCTATGAACCCTACAAGAATGAAAATGTCATCACCCCGTCTAACAACATAGGCACAAC